>VNJZ01011242.1:0-56320 GCA_008042795.1 Drosophila asahinai
TTACATGTGGATCATTTTGGACCACTGCCCTCGGTTATATCGAAAAAGAAACATTTGTTAGTAATTATTGACGGATTTACAAAATTTGTTAAGTTATTTCCCGTGAACACAACAAGTACGAAAGAAGTTAATATTTGTTTTGAAAAATATTTTCAGTATTATAGTCGACCACGTAGAATTATAAGTGATAGAGGAACATGTTTTACATCAATGGAATTTGCCAAATTTTTGTTAGAAAATAATATTGAACATGTTAAGGTAGCAACTGCGTCCCCTCAAGCAAACGGTCAGGTAGAAAGAGTAAATAGAACAGTGAAAGCGATGTTAGCAAAGATAACTGAACCAATTAAGCACGAAGATTGGAGTAGACTTCTGGGAAAAGCTGAGTACGCCATTAATAATTCAGTGCATTCAACTACGAAAGAACTACCTGCAGTGTTATTGTTTGGAGTTCAGCAAAGAGGTTGTAATATTGACGCATTAACAGAATATTTAGATGATAGAATTGATATACAACAGTGTGATTTAGAAAATGTTCGTAAGAACTCTTTAGATAAAATAGAACATTGTCAGAAAAGAAGTGAGGAATATTTTCAGAAAAATCATAAAAATCATGTACAATTTTCCGAAGGCGATTTTGTTGTGATGAGAAACATTGATACCACAATTGGCACAAATAAAAAATTTGTGCCAAAATACAGGGGTCCGTATGTCATTAAAAGAATTTTGCCAAACGATAGATATGTTTTAAGTGATATAGAGAATTGCCAAGTTAGTCAAATTCCTTATGATGGAATTGTAGAGGCTTGTCGGTTACGAAAATGGGCAGATTGGCGTAATCAGTGCGAAAATAACTCCTAATATCTATAAATTAATCTACTTATAAGTGCAAGTAATTGATTCCTTAAATTATTTACCTAAATTAGGCACACATACATATAATTATTTAGTTCATTTTGTATAGATATTCCAAATTTTCTTTCTTAACTTTGTTCTCTTGTACATACTCTTAATATTTAGCTAGGTAAATTTTAAAAACATTTTAGTATAAGATAAAATCAAAAACCTACGATCGAGGACGATCTAATTGTCAGGATGGCCGAGCTGTAAGCATTACGTGAGAACTATGTAAGCATTGACTGAGTACTACGAGTATGGCATAGTGTAGCCCTGTTAGCATTGTGTAAAGCATTTAGTATTTAGTATTTAAGATTCCGCCGAGATTTAGTATTTAGTATTTAAGATTAGGATTAAGTATAAAAGTGACTATGGTCACACTACAAAAATAACAATTGGAAAACTAAGTACATTGAAACAAGAACTTCCGAAATAAAATCTACGAAATAATAAAGAATCTTGTGATAAACTACGATAACAAATTGATTGGTTTTAATCTCTTTATTTTCCGTGACTTATTATTTAGTACCAATTTGTTATTGTTAAGAGAAATATTTCTTTGTATTTGGAAACGAGCTCGAAGTGATGGTAAACGAACCAACTTAAAATTGGCAAAAAAAAATAAAATCCATTAATAATCATCAGTGAAAGAGAGAGAGGAAAGGCAACCAGCAAGTGAATAAAATAATAATAAAAACCTTTTAGCATATCCATGGCAATCCCCCGAGCTAATGAGGCGAGGATTCAACTCGGGGGATTCCCCCAGAATCGCCCAACACCCACCACCACCACCACGCCCCTTTTTCGCACTGCTTTCAGCTTGAATAACAGACAATATTGTTGCCAGCTTGTTTTAGTTTTTGTTTTATTTTTTTTGTTTGGTTCTTACCCATGCCGGCGTTTTTTTTTCGGGTTTTTTTTCGGCTTCTGGCTGAGTGGAGCATGTGCAACAATGTTTTTATTTTGGCTGAGCTTATTTTTAGTTACTTTTTGTTGCCTTCGCTGAGCGAAAGAAATAACTTTCTAAATAAACGCAGCGCCAGTTAGCAACAATGGAGGCTACCAACAATAACAGCCAACACACACACATACACACTCATATATACTTATGTATAAACACTTTCCGCTTTTGCTGTCTGCGCATTTTCGTGACGCTTTTCCACGTATTTTTTTTGCCATCTTTTGAGGGTACGAAGGGTTTGTTCGATCCTTGTAACACAGAAGAAATAAGACTTTCTGGCCTGTAAAATCAAGTAATTAAAAATTGGTACCATAATGTATAAATTAAAAATTAAAACAAATTAAAAAAAATAGTAAATAAATTTATTTTATAAAACAATTATTCATAAAACAAAAAATATCGCATTAATCATTGAAATATTGATACAGTCAATATTATCGAAATATCAAAAAACAATTAATTTTATCTTTTAAACGAAATTTTGGATAACCTCTTTATATTTTTTTTAAGGAATAATAGCTTAAACTAAATTAAGGTTAATCTTTGGCACAGTTTGATGTTAAAAAAAGTGAAAAAATCGATTTATATATCGGTCTTCTCGATACAGTATAGATACATATATCGATATCTTCCCCCAACCTTACTTCAAACAAATATATTTTTAGGAAATCAACAAGGGATAACTCCCAAGTCTTGTCACTTGTTCAATTTCCCTTAACACCATCGTGCGCGTGGCGAAGTTTTCTCCTTGCAGCATTTTCATTTTATTGCCGCGCAGATTAGAGTTGCAAAATTGTTAAATTTTCATTCCAATTGCACGGCATCTGCTTCCTTTTTCCTGTTCTCTCTCCTCTGGTTTTAATTTCTTTCTGGGAGACAAAAACGCCTCAGGTCCTTAGGCCAATTAATTGACAGCGAATAAAAGTGAGGGACAAAAAGTAATAATAACGATGAGATAATGGTAAATAAATAAATGCTTGGTTAGCCATCGCCGCCGCCACGCGGCAACAGAAATAATGCTGAATAATTGGGAATAAAAAGGCAGCTAATCGAATTAAGTTCATGATTTTTGTGTAAGTGCGCAAATTCTGCGTAATTTGTAATTAAAATGATTAAATTAGGCCAAAGTTGGGGAAATAAAGAAACAAATTAAATAATTAAGGCCACAGTTAAAGACAAAACTAAGCTAAGGATTTATTATTAAAGTTTTCAAGACAATAGACTCGAGTATTTATTTATTATTAATACATTTTTGGCTAGCTTTTGTTTCTTCCTTTGTGATTTCTTGGCCATAATCCCCTTTTAATTGCTCGAAAACTTGCCAAATTAATTCACTTTGCTATTGAGTTACATTGCCTTTGGCAAAAGTCTGCTTAAAACGTCTTCATTGAACTTAACCGACAAAAATCTTTGAACATTAGGACTAATGAATGTATATTTTCAATTTGTAAGTTCTGCGTTTTTATAGCAAAATAGCCTCTGGCCAATGGGTTGTGTGCGGTCGGATTTAAATAGAAAACTTAACATTTAGGCTTTTAGTTTGTTTACATACATACATTGTTCATTTGACCTATGGTCAATAAAATAATTTACAATGACAGTTAATTAAGTATAATAAGGGAAAATTATAAAAGGAAAGCTGAAATTGTTTAGAAATAATAGATATTAAATGAGAGAAATTATTTAAGACAGATCAGTACTTTGAAATAGTTTAACTAAGAGTAAAAAATTATAAAATGTGTTTAAAAGTTTTTAAATTATAGGAAAAAAATATTGGAATAGGTTTTTGTATGTTAAATTAAATACTTTTCTTTAAAATCATTCAAAAAAATATTTATAACATCCCAAAGAACACTTGAATTTCCTATCTGACAAGCACAAAAATCCAAATTGGTCCTAAGTGATTGGGAACTCAATTTTCCCCACACAGTTCAGTTAAAGTGGCTGAATGGAGCTGGGGAATACAGGGAGAAAAGCTTGGCTATATATGGATATATATATTTAAAGCGGCGGAGTCGCAGCGGAACACTTTACGACAAATTCTAAACGTTGTCCCCGTCGCCGAAGGCGCCGTCAAATTATGCAACGCCTTCTGCTGCGTCACGTGTTTCCCACACACACACACACA
This sequence comes from Drosophila asahinai, assembly GCA_008042795.1. NCBI lineage: Eukaryota > Metazoa > Arthropoda > Insecta > Diptera > Drosophilidae > Drosophila > Drosophila asahinai. Next base: position 3,987 of record VNJZ01011242.1, read on the forward strand.
CACCGCGCACAACCAGCTGCAGCGGCGGCGTTATAAAATTTAATTAATGCAAGGGAGGGGTATGGAATAAACGGGGTTACGGACGAGGGGCCAGGCGCCAAGAAACGGGCTAAGCTCTCGCCGTGATGATGGTCCTAAAGGCTTTGTCTGCTCCTGTTGTTTTTGGGGCCAGGTGGGAAGACGGTGCAAGGTGAACAGAATAGCTGCACTGCAAAAAAAGAAAATTACAAACCTACCAAAGACAGAGTTTAAATTTAAAGATTTTTGAATTTCAAATTCCTGGAAAATAAAAGAATGCAAAGTATGATAATTTTTTGTTAAACTAATGAAAATTCCTGTACTTTATATAATATTTTTTCTGTGCGGCTTAGTGGGGGGCCAGGCAAAATCGCTATGAATTTGAAATCATTAAAAAAGATGACCAAAAGTATGCAATGATATATTTTAGCCACTTTTTGTTCGTTTGCTGGGAATAACTTTTTGTGACATACTTTTGCCAATCATTTTAATTGATTTAAAATCCAGCAAATTTTACAATGGCTTTATTGGAAAAAAACTTTTTGTGTGTGTTTTTTTGTTGAGTTGTTATTAGTTTTTTTCCTGTCAGCCCTTTTCTCTCTGTGTACAACCCCTCTAACGCTCCGGACAGCTGTAAAGTGCTTTGTTAATTAGCAAACTGGCGAGGAGCAGCAGCAGAAACAGGAGCTGGAAACAGGAGCTGCAGCAGCAGCAGCAGCTGGAAGGAAGGAGGCTGGAGGCAGGAAGGCGAAAGGAGTCGCAGCTGCAGCTGCCTGCTGGCAATAATTTGCGCCCGCAAGTATGCAACACATTTTGCCACGGCATGCGTGTGTGCGTGTGTGCGAGTGTGTGTGTGTGCGCGAGTGCCCGTCTGCATTGTACTTCGCACACTATTTGTCAATGTCAGAAGGGATTCGCAGCTACTTCTGCTCCAGATCCTGCTGCCCCTCCAGCTCCAGCTCCTGCCACATGCTACTAAATTTGATGCGAGCGTGTTGGCAGCCAACCTAACACCTTCAATCCTTATCTCGACGGTGTAATTGAGCCAAATGGCACTGGTGGAAAAACGTTCCCCATTTTGGCGGCATTCAGCATTCATCGAGCGGAAATCATTGCGAAAGTAAACCGAGCAGCAACAATACTCGTTCATCGGGATTTGTTTACTGGGAAGTGGTCCTAGAAGGGAATTATATAGTAAAATGTATATTGGTATGGGTTTTTAGTTAATAAAATAAATAATAAGAGCATTATATAGATATATAAGTTTGCAATGAGTATCTGCAATTTGTATCCGTTGCTAGTAAGAAATTATCAATATCTTATAAAAATATATATATATCGATTAGTAAAAATGTATTGAATTTTTGTAAGAAATCGTTAGTATCCATATGATATCGATTATATGCAAGGATAATAGTTTTTTGGGAAGATTCCAAAATAAATAAATATATTATTCACTGAATCAAGGTTAATATGAAATAAATGCATAACATGGATACTTCAGCCGATAATAAATCGATAAAAATAAAAATATAGATTATAAACATGACATAACTACTTCTTTGGCTAGGTTTCCAAAATAAATAAATATATTATTCAATGAATCAAGGTTAATATGAAATAAATGCATAATATCGATACTTCAACCGATAATAAATCGATAAAAATATAAATATAGATTATAAACATGACATAACTACTTCTTTGGCTAGGTTTCCAAAATAAGTAAATATATTATTCAATGAATCAAGGTTAATGTAAAATATTTAGTGCATAATATCGATACTTCAACCGATAATAAATCGACTTTTTCAAGTTTCTAGTTCAAAAAACGATTTTGTATACATTAAATATAAAAGGTATTAAAGATTTTGTTAAGTGCATAGTCAAAGCAGCGTGAGTCACGTTGTCACGCCTCTATGGAATGGCCAGTGGCTTGTTTTTCGTCCAGTTCAGCGTCAGTCAACTCCGACCTTCCATCAATCGAACCCCTACCCTCCCTGGGAGCCCCAACCCAGCCTGAGCGGCGACCTTGCCACCCCATCCCTGAACCTCGCGTCGCCGTTAATCGAGAGCAACGCGCTCAAAGCGTCGCTCATTTGGTTTTTGAATGCCGTTGACGCGTTTTCTCCATCAATGTGGCTTGATTTTGTGGCAGCTCCCGGAAAAGGGGAGGGGGGCTTGGGACTACAAGTGCCTTTTGGCATCCATCAATGATGCTGCATCGGGCCGGGCTAACAACAACACAGGGAGGCGGCCGCCAGAGAGCGCTCTGATTAGCCAACGAGGGGGCTTTAAGAGGAAGAAAATTCAAGGGAAAATGTGTCCCTAAATTAGGGAAAAGCGTATATTATATTTGTTCGTTTTTGCTAACTTTTAAAGCTTTCTAAAAATATACTTTTGGAGCTACATTTTTCCAATTTACCTTTTCTTTCGCATCTTGCTGGCAATAAAATAAATATAAAATCTGTCGTAAGCATTATATGTGCTAGCTAAATATATATCAAGTTAATATGCCACACACACACACACGGGACGGGCCAGGATGCTGTTGATAAGTGTGAGTGAGTGCGAGAGCGCCCTAAACTATGCAACACATTTCATTTGCATGTTTGTGCGACGCTTTTTCTTCTCTATTTTTTTTCCCCGCGCACTACTTCTTCTTCGCACTCGGCCCTCTGATATGGCTGATATGGCCTGTCTGCACCCCGTGAATCCCCGAGTTCCACCCAACAGCAGAGGTCAAGGAAATAGCAGTAAGGATACATTAAATAAATTCTCGGTTTGTTTTCCACTTTTACTTGAAGATTTTAAAGGATATACAGACATATCTGACTTTAAAATAATAAACTTAATTGATTTAAATAATTGCTTTTATTTTTTATTTTAATAATATAGGCGCTATACTATTTTTGAGATTTAATATTCATATTCATATACTCAAAATATTTCATTACCTGATTTTCCGTTAAAGAGAAATATTTTCTAAGTATTTATTTCATTTAAAAGCTTAAAAGCCTTAATATAATTAATATAAATTACATTTAGCAAATTTATTTTGATATTTAATATTCATAAAGTGTGCTAAGCTCTTTAATATATATTCAAATATTTCATGACCTGATTTTCCGTGAAAGGGAAATATTTTCCAAGTATTTATTTTATTTAAAAGCTTAAAAGTTTAAGAAACAAATCCTGATTTCTTAATATAATGGCATTTATATATTTTTAATAATTATTTTAAGAACTATATTATCTAAAATTCAAATGAAAAAACTATTTCTATGCTTAAGATCAAAGATTTCAAGGAATCTTAAATATATTCTTGTATTTTACTTGATTTTTGTGGTGCTAATATCTCGTTTACAACTGTATAAAAAAAAGCATGTGGGGCCGTGGTGGGCGTGGCTGGTTGGAAGATAGAGAGCAAAAGCGCAAAGCGCAGCGCGTTGTGAAATGCAAGCGAATTTGCATAGAAAATAGACAGTTTGGAAAATTGCATTCCATGTTGATAACTTAAGGCCCCATGCAGTTGCCGCTTTTCCCCACTTTTCATGCACCTTGCATTCCCATTTTTGCACTCCCCCCTCCCCTTTTCCCTCTTTTTTCCTCACCACCCCCCGCTCTTAAACATTGCCAGCTGCAATTGAAAACGAGCTTGAAGCACGCAACGCGTGTGCATAAATAACTTGTTTAAGTTTTATGGCAATGGACGTTGGTCTTTCCCGCAGAATCTCATCACTCTTTATACACTTTACACGGGGATTATTTTTTTTGAGGGCTTAGTGATGAATATAAATAATAATAACACATTTTTAGAGGTATGAAAACAATTATTTATGGTTCCTAAAAAAGACACTGAATATATTAAATATTTTATTGCAGAAAAATAATTCTAATTAAAAGTTATATACTCTTTAAATTGTTAAGAAGGTAGTAGGAGAAAGAAAATATAATTAATTATACATTTAATATTTATTTTGATAATTAGTTTGTATAAAGAAATATATAATTATATATTAAATTGATATAAAAGAAAATTGATATTAAATAAAAGAAAACTCGAAGAGATTTCTACAACCTCTTGAAATTCAACAATTAGGAATTCCCTTAATTAAAGGAAACAATAAATATTAGTTATATATTTATTTTAAAAATATATTTTTTACATTTCCCTTCAGTGTAAGCATGCTTGTCACACGATTTATAAATGCTTGGCAGGGGACTTCGCATTGCACTCGGACCTGGTCACACCTTGAGCGAAATGCAATTTTGTGTGCCAAGCCAAGGCATCATCAAAATGGAGAAGACAAAGGGGGGGGGCACACTGAGGGGATAATGCTCTGCGATATGGGGCAGCACAGGGGGCGGGGCGGGAAGTTGATGGGCTGTCAAGGCAATGCTGCACCTTGGCCTCAGTCCGGACAACTGGCATCCGTTTTCCAATCCATCCTCGCACTTCCCAGTTCTCAGATCTCAGTTCTCAGAGCTCCCAGAGTCCAGTTTCTGCCCCTGCCCATCCCTGCCCAACCACTCACCACAAGGGTCCGGCTGCGACGAGACAGAACTTGAAAATCAAATGCAAAAATACCTGAGGGAAACTGTACTTGCATATATTTTTTCCAGCAGTTCTCTAAAGGGTATGAGGAGTTGTTAGCGAAAATGATGAGCCAGCTGTTAAACTTAACCCTTGGTTAAGGTATTTTTAAAAGGATTTCCTTCATATAAAGCTAACCTGGTGTCTTACTTAACCTGAGGTTATAAACATTTATTTTTATTACAGTTTTTTGAAGGAACTTGAACTCCGCATGAAGTTGATAGCGAAACTGATGAGCTAGCTGTTAAACTTAACCTTTGGTTAAGTTCTTATGAACAATATTTCTTGTTAAGCTCAGGTTAGCAATAGTTCTTTTAAGTAAAGTCAGACATCCTTTACTTATCCACAAAAACAAATTAAATATCTTAAGCATTGCTTGGATTTGTGGTTAAGGTTAACAAACTGAAGTTTAAAATATCCTCAGGTTAAGGTTTGATATAAAAAAGAGAACACATATTTTTAGTTAGTTAAATTATTATTTTATTATTTAATTATTGTTATTCCTCTTATTCTTTATTCTTTTATTTAACAGAATCCAAGGATATATATCCTTTCTATCAGATGGTAGCCATAAATAGAAAGGTCCTTGGAAGATTTGTACGCCCTGTTTTTTTTTCTGCTTCTTTTTTTTTGTTTTCTGTTGGTTTAGTCTGGGTTCTCAATGCCACAAAGTCGGTATAGCGTAGTTTAGAGCACTTGTTGTTGTAGTTTGAAGCAAAAGAGGAACTCCCAACCCCCTATTTTCCCTCTTTCCCGCTGTCTGCTCTGAATGAAGCCCCCCCATGAGCGGCGCTCCTGTTTGTTTTGCCACAAAGGCTCCTCCTCCCCGGCAGTGCAATGGATGCCTTGGACGCTGACTCGAAGCTCGGACCTACGTTTACCTGATGGAATGACTGGCTGACTAAGTGACTGACTGACTGAGTGTCTGACTTCCATCTCCCCTTCTGTCTGGCCGTCTCTGAACAAACTGCTAAGGAAAACGGGGAAACGGGGAAAACGGGGACTAGTGACTGAGTGACTGAGGCCGTCCTGTCATGATGCTGTTGTAACTATTTGACTTTATCTTGTTGCCGCTGCTGGTTCAGTGTAAACAAAATGCAGAGGGAAGTCAAGGGGTTGGCAGTGGAAAAGCTGGAAAGACGGCCAGCGATAAACAAAACCCAAAAAGCGTTGACTTGGCTCCCGTGGATTTATGTGGCCAGATGCTTGGAGATTGAGGTAAAAGAAATACTCCTTGCATAAGCCAAAAATATCCTTAAATATTAAATAAATAAATTTATTTTGTTAAAGAATCTACTTGGAATTTATTTATTAATTATTATCAAATGCTGGGCTTGAATTATATTATAACAAAATTTTAGTTTTTGGAATCTCTCTCAATTTTTTCCGACAGTGCACAGAGTTCGCCGCAAAAAGTAGAGTCACCAACAATTTTGCTGCCTTTTTGTTGCCCTTTGGCTCTGTTTTCCTCTTTTGAGACTGGTTTTCAATTTAAAGTTAATTTTAAATGTTGCTTAAATGCAACTTATCCTAATCAGGGAAAACGCGGCCGCAGGCCTTCGCTCCCTGGCTTCTCTTTTTACTCTTTAAAGCCCCAACATTTTCCACATTTTCTTTGTAGTTGAGTTGCCAATTAGGAGCAAGGCACATTTTTTGCAGGTGCTGAGAAAATGGCACACAGCCACTTGACTTGCCCAAGCTCTCTGCTTCCCCATCTCCTTCTCCGTCTTCTGCCCCGTTGTATTATTATCCTTGTTATTATTATTATTATTATTATTGTTGTTGCTGTGCCCACTGAGCCACTCACTAATTATGCAAGGGGCGGTGTGGGGGCTATATAAGAATTTCTGTTGCATCTGGCCAAACTGAAAAACTGCAAAAAGTGGAACGCGAGCCACGCCAGCAAAAAGAATAATAAAAAGGGAAAAAAAGAACCGAAGGCAGTGGAAAAATCTTCGCTTTTTTCGCACTTAACTGTCAACCGCGCACGTGTGCGTGTTTCAGTGTGTGTGTGTGTGTGTGTGTGTGCTAATTTAGGGATCTTTTGTTGTGTGACAGCGAGCGAAAGAGATGGAGCGAGGGGTATTTCCCAGGATTGAGTCCATGCAGGTTCACCAAATATCCTGTAAAGTAATGAAATTTACATTTAAAGATAAGAATAAAATATTACGTATACGTAATATTCCAATATTAATTTTTTAAAATTTATTTACTTTAAATTGTGATATAAAATATAAAAAAAAAAATTAAAAAACATATTAAAATAAATAACTCTAATATGAATGTATTTCCTAGAAGTTATAGAACAATAATTAAACAAATTACGTATACGTAATATTCTTAGAATTTTGTTTTTTAATTCAAATTGTATTATATTAGTATATAATATATTAAGTTTTATATAATACGGTTTAAAAGCATAAGATTTAATTAATTTTTTAATTAATATAAATATATTATAAAATATATATATAATATAAAATATTACGTATTATAAAAAACCATTTAAAAGCATAAGCTTTAATTAACTTTCATGTACATATATTTCCTTGACCTGTTGATACAGAAATAATGTAAAAACGAATACGTAATATTACATTTTTATATATAATTTGGTGTAATTTGTGATTTCTAATATTTCCCTTGAAAAAAATATAAACTACATCAAAAATATCCTGTAAATTTCGTAGTAGAATTTTTGGGCACCGAAAAAAAAAATATTTCTGTTGCTTCCAAAAAAGAAATGTGTATAAAGACCGTCGACAGAAACGACAAAAAGCGTCAACAAAAAGGCTTTGTCTGCTTGCGGCTTGCCACAGCAACAACTACATTCAAGTAAGGCCCGAGTAAGAAGAAGAAGAGCCGACGTATTGTAAAATGCAAAAAAAAATAAACAGAAAAAAAGGAGAGTGGCCCGTTTTACTCTATTCCGTTCCACTCCGCGGAATTTTATCCATATATTCGGAGCTCTTTCCTCCCAGGCGCCGTTCATTCACTCATTCACTCAATTATTCAGTCAGCCAGCGAGTCGGGCATTCACTCATTCATGCCCATTCATTCCAGCATTCATTCATCCATTTCCATATTCATTCATTGATAACTAAGGTGGAGGCGGGCCTCTTTGGCTGTGGGACCTGTGGCCTATGGCTTTTATGTAAAAGCTTCGCGAGCGGCACTGTGCAAAAAAATACATATTAATTAAAGAATATTTGGATTTATTTTTTGTTTTAAAATTATAAGAATTTTCTTTAGCTTTCTTTGATTTTATCAAATTTAATTGTGGGAAAATTATCAGACTCGTATATTGCAGGGCAATTAAAAAATCTAAAGAAGTTCAAAAAGACTTAAAACTTAACTGGCTAAAATGTAAAGCAATTTTGCTAAATAATATTAAAGATAACCTAATTTTTATTCGAGATTATTTTCATATTTAATGTGATTAATTGCATTAATCATTATTTTGCAAAGAATTACACTTTAGACTTTATTTTCATTCGAAACCATAATTGTTGTTAAGTTCAATTTATTCTCAGGACAAACATGATTCCATCAAATGCATTTCTTTATAGATTTTTCTGTGCACTGTGTCCTGTGTTTTTGTTTTATATTTTTCCCCTCGTCGAATGTCATCAGATGCGGCCAGGAAAATAGTGAAAACAAAAACATTTTAGTATTTTCCGAACTTTTCTGTTTGGTTTTTCCTAGTTCGCTTAATGCATCGAATATCGTTTTTCGGTTTTGGCCCTTTTTTGTTTTGGTTTTTTTCTTGTTTCTTGTTTTTCGCTCACGTACGTGCAATATTTGCGAATTTGGAGAGGACGAGGGCGTGGGACTTGACTGTGAATTTGCCACTTTTATTGTTTTTAAAACGCTTTCCAATTCCTTGCGCTCGACTCTTGTCTATTTTCTCGATTTCTCTGCTGCCCTCGCTGGCCCTCGCTGCAATTGCAATTTCAGTTTTATTTTACGCGCAATTTGTCTGCCCCGTGTGGGGGTGGAAAAGTGGGGGAAAGCCGAAAAGAAATCGAGGAAAAATCGGAGGGACAATGTGGGTGTGGCTGGACCGAAAAAGTGAAACAAAAGAAATAAACGAAAAAGCCCCGAAATTGAAAACCAAATAAATAAGTGAACTTTCTATGCGGGCAAGGCGGGTTGTCGGGCTGTCGGGCGGTCGGGTAAAATGTAATTCGAGGCAAATATCCGAGTGGCTGCTGCAAAATCTGCAACAAACAGCTCGAAGATATCCTCTTCCTCCAGTCCACACACATACATATATCCTATCTGTATATGTCCGATTGTTTGGCCAATATCAATGCCAATCCCGGCCAGCCATAAATCATTCGGAGCCCGTCGGTGTCGGAGAAAATGGCAAAGGCAAAGACAAAGCCAAAGGCTGCCATCGAATGATTAGCGAGCGAAATTATATCTTCCGCTTTTGTTTATCCTGCTTTTCTTGTTGTTATTTTTAGGGGTTTTGGAACAGCAAATTGGTGAATTTTAATGGATAAATATTTGCCATTTCCAGCGAAAAATATAACAGATTTCTTGAGAGGGAAAATGTTCAGTTTAGGTTAAATTTTAATGGATTTTTATACCCAAAAGTACCTTGAAATACTTTTATTACTATAAATACTATAAAAATTTTATGTTTACTAATTTTGCCAGTTTAATTATTGCTTTACATAAATTTAATAAGCCACATAATTAATTTCTTTAATTTTATGTTATTTGTTAATGGATTTGAATACCTAATTTAATGTATATAAATGTTATGTCCACAGCATGAATTTTATTATATACTGAAAATACAGTATTAAATACAGTATTTTAATAATAAGGAATTTGTGCATATCAAGAGTAGAAATTGCGCTTTGAAGTTGTAAATATTACTACCTACTTTATGTTAAAATAATAAATTTCGTATTCAAGTTTAGTTCCATGCAGTGTTCTATGTTACCTATTTGATATACTTATTTATATGGGTGTTCTTAAATAATTTAATTAATTTGTATATATTATTTTTTAGCTAAGAACTCTAATTATTTATCAATTTTATTTAACTCCCCCGAGTAACTACTTTTTTACATTTTAACCTTTTTTCCCGAATTTAATAATTAACATTCCATTGAGAATTTATCTGCCTTAAGTATTCCAATTTAATCTCAGATTATCATAGTCTCAAGTCGAAAAATTCCCCTTCTAAAACTCTTTTCTCCCATATTTTTGCAGTGGGCGTGTCAGTGGACGTGTGTGTGTCTGCTGACAAAAGTGCAATCGGAATTGGAATTGGAATTGGAATCGGAATCGGAGTGGAGAATCGCAATCGGGTTGGACGAGATACGTAACCGATAGCCGGCGAACAACTCAAGTGGCTAGGATAGCCGGCTGGCTATCAGCGAGGAGGAGGAGGAGCAGGGACTCGGAAGCGGTGGAGTCCAGTTCTGGCTACAACGTCCAGGAAAGGCAAAAAAAAGAAAGGACCCCCTGTCATGACAATGTCCTCGACGTCGACGTCGACATCGTCGTCGCAGTCCTTCGATGGCAACGAGGCTGTTGGCGAAATGTTTTCGGAAGCGGATACGGCGGAAGTGCGGCATGTTGTTCAACGCATTTTGGTGCCGTGCGTTTTTGTTATTGGACTATTGGGAAATTCAGTGAGCATTTATGTTTTGACGCGGTAAGTGCACTTGTATCCCCCACACATGTCCTTACCCCTTCCCTTTTTTCCGTTATCCCCCTGTCCGAATGCCCTGCTCGGCTCCCGTATCCTTGCCCCCGTTCTGCGGGAGCTTTGTTATTGTTGCCGACTGGATTATGGCCCAAACGAATCGCCAATGGTGTGGGCGTGGCCTTTAGGCACTGTTATTTTATGCATTCGGGCACTGAGCGAAAAAATGCTATCGAAAATATCGCCTATCGATTAATAGTAAACAATATCGATTAAATATCGATTTAATAACATGAAACCCTTTGAATTTTGTTAAAGTTTAATGGTAAAAAAAGTATTACAATTTTGTAGCAATCAATATTGAATATTAAAATTCAGAAAAATATCAATAATTGTACATAATATCGATAAAATATCGATTTAATATAAAAATAAAAAAATATATATATATATAATAAAAAATTATTAAAATTGAATTTTATATATCTTCTTAATATCGATAAAACATCTATATAATAGCAAGAAAAGTCCTTGAATTTACTGAAGGTTTAAAGATAAGAAGCTTTTTAAATTGGTAACTTCATACAAAAAAATATTTGAAAACGAACGAAACTAAAAATGAAATTTCTTTTAAACAATTTATAAAAATAAATATGTACATTTATCGATATATTCAAAGTAAATACCGATAAGTCTGTTAAATGTCATACAACAAGTTGTAATTACAGCAGTGCCACTAGGAAAATTATTAGTTTGCTTTTTTTTAAAACAATTTTTAGGCAGTCTATAATTAAAATATATATAGCTTAGCTAATACACATTTTTTTCCTGTGCACCCTTGTGTGTCTGTGTCAGAAGTGGAATACGAAAATGAAGCGGCGAATGAAGCAGGTACGCAGCGCATTAAACACGGCATTTAATTGTTGCCAACGCTGCTGCACTTTAAAATCATTTCCACACCACCAACAATAACAACTGCAGCAACAGCAACAATAAAAACAACAACAATAACAGCGACAATAACAATAACAACAAGAACAGGAAGGACAAACGTAACATGTACACAGCAACAACAATAAGTGAAACAATAAGAGCCATTTTATATGCCAAATGTTGTTCTCTTACAGATAAGCAAACTGTGGCAAAAAAAAAGTATAAAAAAAATGACAACACCACAGTGTGTGTTTTTTATGTACATAAGTATGGGGAATACCCTCTTGGAAAATTTTAATATTAATAAAATTATAGAAATTAATGCAAGATATAAGTCAATCGAATAATATAATAAATTAATTAAAATAATAAAAAAAAGACAATACATTATAATATATATTATATATTGTAAGATTATTATTAATACTAAATAAATATAAATAGAGGAATTGGAGTAAAACTAAATAAATTCAAGAACTTTACATTTTCAAAGGACTTTTAATTTTAAAATATAAAGGTAAAGTTTTTATCTCTTTAAAAAAATGGTAAGGCAAATTTTGAAAGAGCTAAATTATGCACATACCTTACATGTTAATTTTTAAATAATATTTATAAATATATTAAGACTTTCTATGTGAAAGTACACACCAAAAAATAATTACGAAAAGCCAGCAAAACAAGAAAGCTGAAGACCTAGAATTAAATACAATAAAGCAATTCTAAAGTTCTTATATAATAAAGCTAGGAACATTTATAATAATATAAATAATCTTATATAAATAATATATTATATATTTATTAAATGATTGAATAATCAAAAATAGTTATTAAGCCATCACGTTGTTTTCCAAGAAGCCACCTACCTTTGCTGATAAAGAAATACTCACCTTTTTCCTCTGACCCTCTGACAGTTGACTGTAATTAAATACCATGCTGATGGTTTTTTAATTTAAGGTTTTTGCTTGTATTTTGTTTTTTTGCTGTGAGAAAACAAGGAAATTTAACTATCAGCGCTGCGGGCGCTGCCATAGAAAACTAAATGTTAACAGTTAGTTTTTATTGTTCATCTTTTGGCTTTATGACTGTGCCGACATTTGTGCGCATTTTCGGAAAATGCCCTGCCCCAGGGAAATTTCCCAGTCCCAGTCCCATTCCCCTCTCTGTTGCTTTCGGGCAATTTGCTATTTCAATTGGTGTTGCGTTGCACTTGGTAGCATTTTGCATTGCATTGTCCACCGAAAATGGTTTGGCCTGATTTTCAAATGCGAATCGACCCAAAACATGGCGATGTTCCTAGAAAGACAATCATTCCTTTTTGGTCATTTTCAGGAAGCGCATGCGGTGCACCACAAACATATATCTCACGGCGCTGGCCATCACGGATATCGCCTACCTCACCTTCCAGCTGATCCTGTCGCTGCAGCACTACGAGTATGTGAAGTATCACTGCGAGATCTACTGGCAGCTCTACGGCAGCTTTGTGTGGCTCTGCGACAGTTTTGGTAAGTGAAATTTCTAAGAAACATGGCTGAGAAAGTAATCAAAACGTAGCAATTATTTATTAATTTAAAGACCTATCCGAATACTATTTTGATAATTTACAAATTGGTCTGTTCAACTTAAACAATTTATTTATTGATATTGCCAACCTAATAATATTTTTAAAAATTACAAATCGCTCAAGAAACTAGGGAAAATATTCCGTACATAAACAAGAAAACATATTTATTGATCGGGAAAAGTCTGTCCAAGATAAACGATTTATTTATATAAATTCTTACTAATTCTTACTAATTTTATATTACAAATTATTATTATTACAAATTGGTCAGGAAACTAAGAAGAAAATATATTTATTCACCAGGAAAAGTCTGTTCAAGCTAAACAATTTATTAATTATTTATATTCTCATCTTAATACTATTTTTATAAATTACAAATTCATCATGAAACTAAGGAAAATATTCCGGAAATTTAGAAGAAAACATATTTATTCATCAGGTAGTTTCTGTTGAAGATAAACTATTAATTTATTTATTAAAAATATTCTGTACATTTCAAAGAAAATATATTTATTCATTAGGAAAAGTCTGTGCAAGCTTAACAATTTATTTATTTATATTCCCATCTTAATACTATATTTATAAATTACAAATTGATCAAGAAACTAAGGAAAATATTCCGTGCATTTCAAAGAAAATATATTTATTTATCAGCAAAAGAATGTGCAAGCATAACAATTTATTTATTTTTATTTCCATCTTAATACTATTTATATAAATTACAAATTGATCAAGAAACTAAGGAGAAGACTCCGTACATTTAGAAGAAATCATATTTATTCATCAGGTAGTTTCTCTACAAGATAAACAATTTATTTATTTATTTCTCTTCATATTACTATTTTTTAATAATTATAAATTCGAGAAAAATATATATCTGTATTCCCATCACATACCGATTTTTATAAATTAAATTTTTCAACACACTTTACTTGCGTTGAAACAATGGCTTCGTGGGGGCTAAGTGCCAGCCAGAAAAATGCTAGAGGGCAGCAATTGTAGTAGGAATGGTGTGGATTCCATAAATTCCCCGGGTTTCCCAGGCCAAAACCCCCTGCATTCCGGGATGGGCCCATCAATTGGAATTGCACCTGCGGCGACTGCCGCTGCTACCGCTCCTTCCAATGCTGCTGCTGCTGCTGCTGCTGTGCATCAATTTCATTGAGCTCTCTGCCAATTTACGAGGTATAGTTAGCAGCGCTTTCCGTGAAATGCCAGCGGTCAGCTGAGGCTCACTGCCATGCGATACCCCCCTTCTATTTTCCGGGGGTTTTCCCCTTGATTTCATCCCGCCTTTTCCCAGCTCTCAGTTCCCAGCTCGCAGCTCGGGCTCATCAGCGGAGCACGGACGTCAATCGTTTAGAGTGCGCAGCGTTTTGAATAAATTGACAGCAGCCCGGGCAGCGGCGGTGAATAAATGGCTGTGGGGGCTGTGGCACTGGATTAATAGAGCAGCTGGGGGTTTTTATAATCCCAGCGCGCACACACATATAAAAAAAAATAAATCATTCAAGAGTATTATTTTTGAGCAGCTAACCCAAAAAGGATAGGTATTTCATAACAAATGGGTTGAGTCTTAAGGGGAATGAGTCTTGAAATATTTTTCCTGAAATATAAGAGTATTTTGTTTTATTCTTATGAGAAATTTAAATTGATTATTTAACAGTTTAAACTTTAAAGGAGATTTTATTGAAATAGATTTGGAAATGAAATAAGTAAACCTTTTGTATTTCTCCTTTAAAGAAGATTTTATTTAAATCGATTTTTAAATTAAATGAATTTCCCTTTTAAGTCTTGAAATATTTTTACTGAAGAAGAATAAGAATATTTAGTATTTTTCTTATGGAAATTGAAACTGATAATAATTTGGCTTAAACTTTAATGGAGATTTTACTTAAAAATATTCTTAAAAGGAATAAATACTCTTACTATGTTCGAAGTTTATAAAGAGATCATTTATCTCAATGCTTACTTATTATTTATGGATAAATATTTATGATAGGGGTACTTGAACATTCTTCCTATTATTTATATAATATTTATATAAACTTATAAATTATTTAGACTAATTTAAAATTTAACTGAATTTCCCAGGCTATTTTTAACCATATTTTTCCAAGTGCACACCACTCATTGTGGCTGTATTGTTTCTCCTGCCTGCCTCTGCCCAGTCTCAATTGCTTTCTCTGTTTTTTACGGGACAGGTTACATCTCGATTTACATTGCCGTGTGCTTCACTATAGAGCGATTCATAGCGATACGCTATCCGCTCAAGAGACAAACATTCTGCACCGAGTCGCTGGCCAAGAAGGTGATAGCAGGTGAGTGTCGCCGGGCCCTCAAGGGGGATTGCCAAGCGGTGTCAATGACTGAGTGGTTAGAATAACGATAAATATATTGAAAACAATAATAATAATACATATCGAAAGTTAAAATCATTCCAATTAAATATTAAAATACTTAACAATATAGAATCCATGCTGACTATAAATAAATTGAATATTAATTCATAAGAAAATATTTATTTAATGATAACCTTTTGGCTTTCTTTAGCGGTGGCCCTGTTCTGTTTGCTCTCCACGCTCTCGACGGCATTCGAGCACACAATTAAGGTCGACTGGAGGCTGATTGATGGCGCCTACCAGCCCTGCAACCAAACGCTGGCCAATGTCTCGCCCACGCCCCCCACGCCGTCCGCTACGCCGGCCCTGGCCACGCCCCCATTGGCGACGCCGGCGACCATTTGGCAGGAGCAGGAGCAGGAGCAGGAGCAGAAGCAGTCTCAGGACTTCACCACAGAAGAGCCGTCGACCGCGAAAAGCTCGAGACTGCTGCTGCTTGACTTTGGCAGTGGCAGCGGTGATGGAGAGCCAGGTGAGTGATGGGGCTTACCAATTACCACGAAAGAAATTGTGGCCTAAATATTGAAGAAAGGGAGCTAAAATCGAGTTGAAAGTGATCAAGAAATCTTACTACTTACTGTTTAAAAAATGATAGAAAATAAAATAAAGTCTTTATCTGATGAATACATTTTTTATTAGTTGTAAAATATAGCAAGAAATATTTAAAACATTAGATTTTACTTCCCAAAAGCCACAAGGCTGAGAGAATTTACCTGAAACTCGCTCTGCATTTTCCAAGTGTAACTCTTAACTGTCTGCCAACATGGTTCGTCCCCTAGAGAACATTCCACGACTTCGCCGACACTGGCAGTCATCTGGATTTGTGACGCCGCCAACTCTGAGGAAAACGCTTCAGGAGATTCAGGATCGGGAGCTGGAAAATCGGGGGAAAATTGGACAGGAACAGGTCACCGAGAGCTTGCTACAGTTGTTACGTCGCAAACGGAGCACGGACCACAACATCACGGATGCATTCGCATTTAATGTAACGGAATACTGTCAAAATGTGAGTGAAAACACCGAGGGGAATCCTTCAGAGAGGGGGGGGAAAAACATAAAAAAGTGGCAATGCTGTGGGGGGAAAACATGAGGGACTCACGGTGATATATGCGACGATAACTTTAACTCATATCTGTGCTTTGAATTTCGCGAGGGGTGTCTTTTATAACTGAAATGTCAGCGAATTAAATAAAACCGTGAGCTCTCATCTAAGTTCTTAAGTCTTAAAAGCTGAGTTGTGACTTTCTAGGAGAGGTTTTCCTTCTTATTTAATGATTAAATATATATTACCCCCATTCAGATGACTTTCTATAACCACGGACTATCGGAATTGGGCATGAATGAGCTATATGGAAATATTTGGAACGTGTTCACACTGCTTGTCTTTGTGGTGTTGCCTTTACTGCTCTTGGTCACCTTCAATAGCTTTCTCATTCTTCTGGTACATCGTTCGAAGAGCCTCCGAGGGGAGATGACAAATGCGAGTAGCATTCGCCGCACAAAGGTGAGTTTTAATTAATCGGAAAGATCATTAATCAATTGGAAACATCGATATAAGTTTTACATACATTTAACATGCAATGACAAAGCATTCAGTAAATAAAAGGAAATAAATTAATCATTACTGGTGTGAGAAAACCTTTGTAGAACATTATTAATAATATAAATAAAATTAAGGTGTAAAATATCGAGAGATTAAATGTATTTATATGTAAAAATATGTGATAAATATCGAGCCTATGAATATATCGAGCTTATAAAAATTTCAAGAGTAAAACGATATCAAGTGTATATAATTAGCGAGCTTATAAAAATATCGAGAGTGTAAATATATTCAGAGAACAAATATTTCGAGAATATAAATATATCGAGAGTATTGAGATAGAAAGTTTAAGTATATCGAGAGTATCAATATCGAGAGCATAATAATATTGAGCAAAAAATATATAGAGAGTATAAAAATATCGACAGTAAAAAATCGAGAATATACATTTATAGAGAGTATAAAAATAATGAGTTTATAGAAATATTGAGAGAATAAAAAACTATAAATTTAAGTACGAGTATATCGAAATTTTAAATATATTGAGAGTATAAAAATACGAGAGTTTAAAAATATTGAGAGCTTAAAAATATTGTGCAAAAAATACATAGAGAGTATAAAAATATCGAGAGTATAAAAATATGGAGTTTATAGAAATATCGGGTAAATATAAAACATGGAAGTAAGAAATTATCGATTGTACAAAATAATTATATTTAAAATAAATCGATAGGAAGAAAATATGGACAGAAATTAGATTAATTTGACTTGAAAATAGGCAAAAATAATGCCATTAGCTCTAGCTCGACTTTAATTTAAATTTAATTTTTATGTATCTCTTTACCTTGTGTTACAAGCTATAGCTTATATTTATGGCATAAGTTTCTAATTTTATGTATCTTATATTTGAATTTTTATGTCATTACATCACCTTTTTCGATTCCAATTCCAGCGCAAGTCGAGCTCCGGAATAAAGGGCAGTGTGTCGCAGGAGAATCGCGTCACCATCACCCTAATTGCCGTGGTGCTAATGTTCATAGTGTGCCAACTGCCGTGGGCCATTTACCTGATACTGAACACGTACATGCAGATCCAGATTGGCACCCAACTGGTGGTCGGAAACGTGTTCAATCTGCTCGCAGCCCTCAATGCGGCCTCCAATTTTTTCCTATACTGCGTGCTGTCCGACAAGTACCGGAAGACGGTCCGGGAACTGATCACCGGCTATCGCTATAGGCGCCGGCATGCCCGCAATAATACAAGTCTCTATGTGCCGCACACAACGACCACGCTGAGTCACATCAATGGCGATCATGGGGGCAGCCATTATGGCGGCGGAGCCGGAAGTCGTCGGAGTCGCCATAATAATAAGTCCATGGCCACGGGTCGCCTGATAGCGTGAGACATGCGGATTTTTCATTTTTATCGGCTGAACTCTCCAACAACCTGGGGGAAAATCCAGAGGATTTAATCACAAAGGATTGTTGCATCGAAAGTGATTTTTACTTCAGCGTAACTGCCGCGTGTTTAGAAGAAAACTTCACTTGATGTTCGCTCAAGGCGGGAAAACAAAAACAGAAGAGGAAATATTCTTAACTTATGTCTGGGAAAAGTATTTAAAAGACAGCTTAACTCAACCAGAAATTATGTAATTTTTAATCACAAGATAAGGTTGACTTTCCAATCATTAGCAAAAATCAAATCAAATAAATCCATATTTTCCCTTAACAATTGCGAGTCAAGCTGTTGGAATATTTTGAAAGGACATAAATATGGTATTTTTCCACTGTAACAATCGATATCTCTATGTATATCTCTCCACATCTAAGTATATATATTACATAACATACATTGTGCCATAATGTGATGATTATAGATTTATGCTAGTTAACCTAAACGTAATTGTTGTCCTAAGTACTAAACGCATCAAATCAAATACACAATACACAAACACAAACACACACGCTGTTTGCTCTTCGGCTGTGGCCACGTCCCACGGGGCGTATGAATAACGCACTAAAGCATATTAATTTGGTTGGCATTTTCCCCGGAGTGGCCACGTATCGGTGAATCGGGGAATAGTCCAGTTAACAGTCCTGCGGGACATTGCGGTCACTCTGGCACACACACACACACATCGAAGAGGACAAAGCTGACGAACAATGTCCTTATTGGAGCAAAAGGACCCAATGAAAAGAGGAACAAGGCTACCTGAAGTTCGAAGTACCCTTTGTTTTTTTAGCATTTTGTAGATATAATTTAATAAATTAAAAAATATATTTGTTAAGCTCTGATGCGCTTTAATTTATTTATGCAAAATCCTTCAACTTAGAGGTTGTTTTTATTTCTTTTTAGACTCAGAAACTTGTAAATATATATGGGTTTACATTTTCATTTAAAATTTTTCTTCTTTTTAGTTAAACTTTTTTTTTTATATGACTTTCTTTCAGGACCAAGTTTCCTTACCTCAAATCTAAATAGCATTTATCATTGGCATGCCAATCTAGTTGATCCTTGAACCTTCTCTATGGAGTGCTTGGAAAATAAAAAGCACATAAGTAAAAGGCAAAAAAACTGGCAAACCTGTATTCGAATATAAGATAGTCTCCCCTTCCCCTGCTGCCGCCTGTGTTGTTCCGATAATTGAAGTGTTGACAATGGCTCGGCCTCTATCTGGGCATCTGCAATCCTGAAATCTGTGCAATCTCCATTCTCCAGTTGGCTGTGAGTCCGGCTAACCGATACCTAATTGAATGCGAGCCAAGTCCCAAAACCAGGTCCACTGTTAGCCTTTTCCCCTGTTTTTCCCTAGTTGCAGCCGTGTTTTCCCCGGCTTTTCCCCGTTTCCTGGCCAAAATGCAATCGAACAGCTGCAGCAATGGCCTGCAACTACAGAGATCCGGCTAAGCCGATAATTGAAGGTGCCGGCGTGGCCAGTGGGGAATCGGGGAATCGGGGAATCCTTGACCGTCCTCCGAATCCGAATCCTCCCCGGTATAATTGGTTCGAGCATCGAATTAGTGATGCATCCGATATGGGGAATATATATAGGTGGTAACAGAATATGGAACTTATCGATACTTTTTTAAAATTTATAATTTCATAAATAACAAAATGTATGCGAAAAGCTTTTTCTCTTAATTAGAAAAATATATAATACATCGATTCTACCGATGTTTGAATATCACAGAAAGTCTCGAAATAATATTGATAACATTATATATTTTACATATATATTTTCTTTACCTTTAAATTAAAATATAGAAAATATAGAAAAATGCTTTATTTCTGTAATATCGAAATTCTAAATGACAGCATCGCTTACTATCGATATCGCTTGTCACATCTCTAATTCAAACCAGAAGTCGGCCATCTATGCCGAATGCTAAAATACAAGTGAAAATCTTTTTTCAAATACCGGCAATAAATTTGTTTTCAGCAAACCCACATGTAGAGTGAGAGAGAGTGGGGGAAAACTACTGGAAAATGTGGAAAAGGGAAAGCACACACACACACACACACACACAGACAGAGCCACCAGATACCGAAAGCCACACACAGTAACAAGCGTAATGGAGTAACAAACATTTGCGGTTTACTGCATTTCTATTTTCCCACAGATAGAAAACGCAGGGCCATAAACGCATTGGTGACTCTGATGGGCTAAGCTATGGGATACGTTGCTAAGAAATTGAGAACACTTTTGCAACTAACAAGCTCAGCCCGGCAACGGCAAGTCGTTATTAAATGTGAGGTAAGTGAGCAAATATCAGGAACAGAAATGAGTACATATGTATAAGAGCACAGATGGTTGAAAATATATTTTTAAAATAAAATTCTATCTATTTTAAAAAAATGTCCAGAGCCTATAGTATGAAAGGAATATTTTAAAATTGAATTAAATATAAGAAAATTGGGAAAATGATGGAAAGAAGTGAGTTTACTAAGAAGAAAAGGTTTAGGAATAAGAATTACAATATACAAGAGCACAGATGGTTGTAAATATATTTGAAAAATTTTGTAGCTATTTAAAAACATGTGTCAAGCCCATAGACTAGAAAGAAATATTTTAATTTTAATTTAATATAAGAAAACTGAGAAAATTAAGAAAAGAAGGGAGTTTACTAAGAAAAAAAGGCTTCAAGAATAAGAATTACAACATACAATATATAGATAAAATTCTTTTCGAAAAGCACAGATTGTTGTAAATATATTTTTAAAATAAAATTGTATCGATTTAAAAAAATGTCCAGAGCCCATAGAGTGAAAATAAATATTTTTAAATTATATAAGTGTAAGAAAACTGAGAAAATCAAGAAAAGGAGTGAGTTTACTAAAAAAAAAGGTTCAAGAATAAGAGTTACAAAAATTATACATAGTCAATATTCGTTTCGAAAAACAATTATTAAATAAGTATTTTTAGAAAAAGAACCTATGTTATTTTTCAAGTTAAAGTTATTCAATCCAGTTAGTTTAATTTCTCTTCTCGTACACATTTCCCCCGTCGAATTCTCTTCTATTTAATATCTTTTGAGCGGCGGATGAGCTTCTTTTATCGTATCATTCAGCCATCACCGGGGGGACTTGAAGAAATAAAAAAAAAGCGTACACAAAAAATGTGTGGAAAATGTAGAAAATGGGGGAAATATTATGAAAGTGTAACAGCTGATTTCGCTGCCATTTTTACCATAGAGAGTGCATGAAAAATTACAAGTCAGCTCCACAATTGAAATATTTCCGCCTCAACGCACTGAAATGCGCAATCGAAAATAGTTATCTCTGTGCCACGCCACTCTCTCTCCACCATTTTGGTATTTGCCCAGAAATATGCAACCGAACATGGGGCAGGGCCGAAAGGGGGTGGCAGACGGATGTGGCAGCGACAAGGACAACAACGATGTGGACACATATGTGCATTATGTGCGGCACTGGGATACTGGATACTGGATACTGGCTAGTGGCTAGTGGCTAGTGAAGAGTGGATAGTGGATACTGGATACCGATTCGGGTCCGAGAAATTTCCATATTTGATTGTTTTTGAACGCCTGCCGCAGGACGACAAAAGAAGGCCAGCAAACAAAACCAGTATAAAATACAGCAAAAAAATGCACAAAATATATGTATATCTCGAGGAGCGGCGTCTGTTTATTGAATATGGCGTATAAAAATCGGATGGGCGGTGGTTCTTTTTTACCCCATTTTCTACCCTTTCTTTTTTTTTACATTTTTTTCGGAGGTCCTCCGATTGTCGATTGAATGCGGAGTTGTGGAATGCGCAGGCATAACATTCTTTTGGGGGCGCTCAGCGAAATGCATGCATTTATTTACAGATATGTAGGTGCTGCATTCTGCCGCCATTACCCCTCCACCATCGCCACCTTAAAAAAAAATGATACAACATTTTAAGCAAAATAACCAGTAGAAATATCCCGCAGAAATCAAGGAGGAAAGTCTGATTGCCCTAATTCAGTGAGGAAAATAGGTAATACCTTGATATATTGTTTGAAAAATATTTAAATGAGTGATTTTTATAGGGAAAAATTTGATTATTTATTGAAGAACAATTAAAATTATTATATTATATTTATTAGTTTTAAATTAAACAACATTATACAAATAATTATTTGTATAGAGAAAACAATTTAGTGGAGAAAAATAGATAATAACTTGGAGAGTTGTTTGATGACAGGGGTGATTTTATGCCAAAAAATATATATTTTATTTATTAAATTAAAATTAGAAGACCAATTATTATATAATGTTTATTTTGCCTCGCAAATACTAATATAAAATATATACAGATAATATTAAGAAATACCTTAACGTTTAAAACCTATTTAATATTAGGAAAGTATTTTTTATTTACAATTTCATTAAGTATATTCTTCATAAAAATAAATATATATTAAAAAAGCTTTAAGAAGTTCGAATACAGAGTTCTTAGTCTAATTAAAAATAATAATAATTTTATTATCTCATATTGAAGTTTCAATTTTCTTTTTTTGACAACAAAGAAATTTCAAGCAACTATTTAATTGCATTTTTATACGAAATTCTTGGTTATATTAACCTGTTAATCCGAAGATCTCAGCTTGGGGTATACCCCCAAGGGGAAAAAAATGTGTTCAAGTATGCAAAACATTTTCAGTGACACAAAACCGAAACGAGTTCGGGGCCACAAAGAACTCAGAAAACAAAAGCAAAATAAACTGGAGATAAAAAATATTAAGCACTCATGACAAAGCGAAAGTCGGATAATTCCATAACAACAACAACAATGACAACAATTGTTACAGCAGCAACAGAATAACATTATAAAGTATCATGGCAATTTTTTCGCAATGCAAAAAAGGGGCACCGAGCCGGGCGACAGTCCAAAAGTTGTTGCAAAAAACAATTTTCGAATTCGGATTCAGTTGTTTGTCGCTGATGGGCTGATATATATATATGCATATATGGAGATAAAGGGAATGCCAAAAATTAAATACCGAGCACGGAGATATAAAAGGGAAGGAGGTACCAATTTTTAAGGGTGTCGCCCTTAAAAGGCGAAAATTAAATAAATATTGCTCGATTTCATTGAATTTATATTTATATTTAAAAATATGTTTAATGGAAATTGAAGCCAAGGGTTATAACTATAATTTCTAAGTTATAAATAAATAGTTAATTATGCTTTTAATAATTATTTTAATTTTAATAATAAATAAATGTCGTATATTTATTTTTAAAAATTTGTCTCCCTTTCCTTCCATTTATTTTAAGTTATTTAAATATATCTTTTTAGCTTAGCTCCTCTTACGGTTCCTACTTCACTTTGGAGGCTATAAAACTGGGTGAAAATTCAAACAAATACAATTGGGCCTCGTAAAATTTTACGTAAATGGCCCATGTCAGAGCGAGATAGCAGGATCGAGTGCGAGCGAGATAGGGTGCACAAGATGGGGCTTTTTAAGCAAAGAAAAGGTTAAATAAAAACGAGAGTACAAAACATTTTGCGGTTGAAGGCAGTTAGCCAAATAAATGTACAACTAGATAAACAAGCTGCTCAAACTAGTTGCACAAACACACACACACACCCACACAGTATATATAGAAAGAGACAGCAGTATAAGAGCTAGAAAGAGAAGGGAATGCCAAGCCGTTTAATCGCTGGAGTTGCTCTCCCTCGGTGTTTGCTTTTCATTTTATAGTATTTGCCAATTTATTTATGTGCTGTGAGTATTTACGTTTTAGCCGGCTACTTTTCCTTTTTATCTAAAATTATTTTTAAATTTTTAATATAATATATTTTAATATAATATAATAATATAATAATATATTTTAATATAATGGGATTTTAAAGGCTGATTTTAGTAAAAATGGGAAAGTTAGGGCACTGAATTTAAAAGGAAATTATACCTTAGTTTATTAGCTAACCTTAGGTTACTATTTAACCCTAGGGTAGCTAACCTCAGGTCAGTATGTAACCTCCTGTCATCAGCTTTCATTTAGTTTTTTCCTGGGCTAATTTCGTTGCCTACTTTTGTGCACTTCTGGTTGGGGCTGGTTTGACCTTTGTGTTTTTTATGCCATTAAATATTTTCAATTAACAATCTGTTGTGGCTTAAGGGGAATAGGCAACC
This sequence comes from Drosophila asahinai, assembly GCA_008042795.1. Taxonomy (NCBI): domain Eukaryota; kingdom Metazoa; phylum Arthropoda; class Insecta; order Diptera; family Drosophilidae; genus Drosophila; species Drosophila asahinai. The sequence continues at coordinate 28,334 of VNJZ01011242.1, forward strand.
CTACTTAACCCTTAATACCCCTGTTACATACTCATGCACAGGCACACACACCACACGCACACGCACACTCTGCAGTGTTTGTTTGGTGTTTTCTTATGTTTTGTGCCGAAAATTTGCTTAATTAAAAATAACAAGCAAAGCCAGCAACACGCCTCACCCCCTTAACACCCTTAACCCCCTGAAACCACGCCTTAACCCCCTTAACCAACAACGCAGCCAAAAGTGGAAGAGGCAGAAGAATAACAACCGCAGAGCTACAAGCAAAACTTTGTTTAATGGTTAGTTAAGCGTTTAATTTGCACAAGGCTTTGGAGCTCATCATCCACTTTTACTCGCACTCACTCCCGCAGATATATATAGTATATATATATGGAGTAAAGCCACCCCATACCCCGTGATGACTTTTTAAAAGCATCTGAGTCCCCATATGTCGAGGGTTCGGGTTACTGCGGTGGTGCTTCAAATTTATTCCCTTCCCGATACATTTTTGTATTTTTTTAAATTATTTTCCAGTCTGTTTTTTTTTTAATAATCAACCATTTAAATTTTATTAGCTTAAAGTAGAAGCCCAACTCCTGTCGAGAGCCCACGCTGATCAGAGCCGTCGATTTTCATTTCGTAAAACTTTTCGTTTGTCACCGGACCAGAGTCAAGTGTTCTCCTTTTTTCTGGCTCTTATCTATTTTACTTTTTTTTGTTCTGGGCAGCTTTCAGGGGTTAATGGCTTTTTGCTGAGTGCAACCATGTTTGTGGACAAACGGCAAATGGCAGCTAAGCGGCTTAAAGTTGACGCACTAAAATAATTTCAGTGTTAATTTTATTTCTCTCTCTCGGCGCTTGACAGGAATGTTGTCGGCTAATGCCAATTAGTCGAAAATGTCCATGTCCATGTCGCTGTTTTCTGATTTTCAATTCGAAAATAAAATATAAAAACAAAATGCGTTTGCCGATTAGCGCGAGAGCCTGATTATCCGATTCCCTTTCATCTCTGTGTCCCCCGAAATGCCAAAAATTCCCCGAAATGATTGACAAAGGCAAAAATTTATGCACTTTAAATAAGTTTCAGCGTTTAGTCATTATTCAATTAAACCTCACAGAAGCCCGGCTCTTTGGCTCTCTGCTGGTAATATAAGTTTTCGCTGTAAATGGCCACAGGCCCGCAATTTTATTGGCAACAAAGGGAGAAAGGGGGGAAGGCGCGTCGATGATGGTGAAAATGATTCTGCAAAATGATGATGATGATGGCTCATAAAAAGTTAGATTATTTGAGGAAAGGGGAAAGGCTGTCAGTTCTTCAAAGTTTTACAAAAATTATAATTAAAATTATTTGAAAGAAGTCCTAAGCTCAATGGCATTATGAATTCAATATTTGTTATTATTTTCTAAGGGCAGGTCAAAATGTACAACTATTTATGGCTATTTATAAAGTCTTCTTTTTGTTGAGCTTCTATTTAAAATTAAAGTCAAGCTAAAAATAATATATTCAAGTATCTTAGGATACCTACCAAAAATTATGGGAAAAGAAGTCCTAAGCTCAATATTTGTTATTATTTTCTAAGTACAGGAAAAATTTGCAACTATTTATGGCTATTCATAAAGTCTTCTTTTTAATAAGTTTCTATTTAAAATTAAACTCAAGCTAAAAATAATATATTTAAGTATCCCAGGATACCTACCAAAAATTATAATTAAAATTATGGGAAATAAGTCCTAAGCTCAATATTTGTTATTATTTTCTAAGGGCAGGCAAAAATGTACAACTATTTATGGCTTAGGGTTTTAAAAAAAAATTCCCTAAATATTTATAAAGTCTTCTTTTTAATAAGCTTTCATTTAAAATTAAACTCAAGTCCAAGAATATATTTAAGTATCCTAGGATACCTACCATTTGGGGTGCCAGCACACCCGTTTATTTACAGGACACTGAGATGGCGGGATTGTTGAACTGAAAGCCGGAAAGTCTGAGCTCGCCAAGTCTGAGCTGTCATTGCGGACATGGGGACAACATGGACATGGCCGGGCCGTGTTTAAATGGAACTCTCACCGCCTCACCGCCCAGAAGACCGCCTCGGACAGGCTGTGTTGCCAAGTTTCATACATAGGCAGGGGAACGCAAAATTTAACTTTTTAATTAAGGCGAGGCAATGGTTTTTATTTTGTTGTTATTTGTTGTGTTTCCCTCCCCCCCCCGCTTGTAGGAGCCAGGGCTATGGCTATGGTGGTCCTGCCACAGGACAAAAGGCGGCCAGGAAGCGCAACAGGCAAACTTGACACATAAAACGAGAATAAAGAACAAAAAGCGAAAGAAAAACAAGCACAATAATCATAAAAAACAAGCGAAAGCGAGTGAGTATATGGAAACGAATCAGGGAATACCTTTTTGTATTTATATATATTTTTATAGGGAGTTTTCAAGGATTTTTTTAAACTTAAAAGTCTTTAAATATTTATTTAAATATTTTTTAGAACTACTACTATTTTTTTAAATCAATTTTAACAACCTTAAATCGTTCAACAATCCCGTTAAAATTTAAAATAAAACCAAATAACAAAAAGATATAATTTTCTTGGTAAATATCTCCACAGCCAGGGTATAAACTGCGGACTTAAAACTGCGACAACACAAAAACAACTTCAAAGCGGCGACAGTTTAGTCTTTTCACTGGCTGCCCGAGTGTGTGTGTGTGTGTGTGTGTGTGTGTGCGTGGTGGTGTGGCAGCCATCTTGCGTCCCTGTTGTTGTGCTCAGCTGACAACAAAAGACAGGAGGCGGCAGGCAGGCGGTTTGTTTGTGCCTCAAAGGACACTTAACCTTGTCAGAGGCGCGACAACGGCGGAAACTTTGTCCTGCAGATCCGCGGAATTGATGATATTTTAAAAGCAACACGCCGCCGCTACCAGCGCACAGAGAACTGCAATTTTCTATTATTACAGGTGGCGAAATGTAAGGGAAATTTGAATCAAAAGTTCAAGTTATTAAATCAAAGAAATATCTTGAAGATTTATATACAAAGGCAATATGTAAATAAAGTTTAGTTTCATTTGAAAATAAAAGGAAAAAGTACTTAAGTAACATAAGCTTAAATCTTGCTTAGTTTTTTTCCATTAATTCTCCTTCGATATTATTTAGTGTTTCTTTTAGATCAAGGGGAAACGGGGAATTCATTAAATAATTTACGCAAAAGCTTAAGAAATTAATGCATAAATAAATAAATTAAGAAATAAATTCAATTAAAGCCGCTACTGTTTTTATTTATTTTATTTTTAAATATAATTAAGAAATTAATTAGCCATCGGTATTATTTTCTGTTTCTTGAAAAAATTAATGTATAAATAAATAAATTAAGAGAGAAATTCTATTAAGCTCGCTATTTTTTAATTTTTTTTTTTTTATTATAATTTAGTCTTAAAATATTTAATTGGTTTGTTTCTATTTTTAATGGAATTCCTTGTTTTTAGAGCCAACGTTGCGTATACGAAATATGACTTAAAACCATTTTCCTTTCCTGTTATGTTACGTAAAGCTGTTACGCTTGTCAAACGTAATTGCAGTGTGTGACTGTGTATGTGTGTGTGTGTGTATAGCTTGAATTACCAATTTATTTGACAAGCTCACAAATTGCAGCTAACCAAAATGGAGAAAAAAAAACAGATAAATAAAAATAAAGATATGAAAAAAGGATATACGAACATATGTATATATGGTTCTTTGCACATGTACATGCACTTACAAAATTGAGTATTCGATGTGTGTGTGTATGTGTGTGTGCCTTATTGACAGTTGATTTGCACTCTGATTGCACAAAAGGAAACCCAAAATCCGTACATTAATTAAACACTGAACTCGATGTGTGTCTGTGTGTCTGTGCCCCATCCCAATCCATCCCTTAGGTCAGCCAGAGAGGGAAGCGAGGTGTCGGAAGGGGGAACGGTTAAGGATGAGTGGGAATATACTGGTTCCTAGCACCGGAAGCCATCTGGATGGATATAGCCAGGCTTCTTCGTTTGGCTGCTGCTTCTGATTTGGTTTCATCGGTTGCAGCTCGCCTTTTTATGGCTTGTCCTATGCTCAATTCATCCTGGCTCAGGACCTTGGCTCAATCCTTTAGCCCATAAAGCACTGGAAATAAAAGCAAGAGAGTTTATTTAAGCTTTAAAATAAAATTCTTGAGTGAGGGATTATTATTATTATTTTTTGGAGCCATGGAAATATCTTTAATATGGAGTAAAGTTTAATTTTAAGAACTACATAAAGTTGAGAAACTATATTTACTTATAAATATAGAAGTTAAGATTGCTTAACAAAATGTACTTCACTTAGACTTAAGCCCCAGAGGTAGGCTTATCTGGAATAACCGAAGTATATCCCTAAATATTTTATTATGTATTTAATTAACATAAACTAGGTTTACAATATAATAACTAATTTAAAGAATAGACTCGATATTCCTAAATATATAAGCTTTACAGCCATCAGGAAATATCGAGTGCTAAAAAATCGTATGGCTTTACTTGCTTGCTCTTGCTATGAATTTATTAAATATTGCTAAAATTTTGTGGAGTTCAAGGACTTAAGCTTAGTGTACTTCCTTGCTGTTATTTGGCACCCCTTTAGAACAGCGACCCTTCTTGTTTGCACAACTTGAGTTGAGTTGAGGTGTTGCTCCCCCTGCTGCCGCCTCTGAGGCAGTCGTGTGCCATGCAAATTTTATGAATACTCGTATCTATCTGCCAAAATGGGAAATAAGCAAATAAGAGCCACATTTCTTACGTCACACAGAACTTTAAATTCAACTGACGGGCGGCAGCTGCTCCGCCCTTCCTTCTTCTGGGCCGCCTTGTTTTGGCCATTTATCAAATGTTTTGCCTGCAGACGCGAGTCGCAAGTGTCGTTAATTATCCAGCGCGTGTGTGTTTGTGTTTTTTTTTTAAATTCGTGTTTGTACATTTTATATATATTTTCGCCGTATCCTTGGCCGCATATTAATGCATGTTTATTTGCGCCAGGCCAGGCGCACTCAATTCATATTTATTATTATTTATGACCGCGCATTATAATTCATTTAGTTTGCGGTGCTTCGAGGGGGCGGGCGGTGGACACGACGACCTCGTCAAGTTTTAGTTGGCTCATGTGTGTGTGTGGCTCACGTGTTCGTTATTTCTTTTAGTAATTAATTAAGTGCCCCTCTTCGGTAGCTAATTAAAATTTAAAGTGCCCGCTTAATTGGTAGCATCAACAGCTGGCGCTCCAGTGCATGCTCCCCTTCTTTTTTACGAGTTTCACGAGTAGGTTCTTAAACTGGCCTTATTTCCTTGATTGCCATGAAATTAATTAAGATGCTTTTCAATTTTTCCAGAATTAAGAATTTTTCGAGAAAATTATATATATAAATAAATAAGGGAGCGCTGTCGAAAATTCCATTAAAATATTTATAAATTACTTTATTTAACTATCTCAAGGCTAATGATTTTTTCTGAACTTACAGTAATGTAATTTTTATTTTCAGTAACGTAAAAAAGAGTAATTCCTATGAAATATGTTTGTGATCAAATATTAATAATATAAAAACAAGTCTGAATGTCTTTTTAATTATAAAAAAGTGCATTTTGTAACATTGTTAATAAATAAGATATATATAATATATACAGAGGATATACAAATTAATTTAATTGGTTACGTTTTATGTCTTGAAAGTAATTCCCTTTATACAAAAAAAGGCTTAATCTTTATGAAATATATTTGTGATTAAATATTAATTAAATAAGCATAATTCGTAGAGTTTTTTCAGTAGCAAAAAAACAGTTAGTAGCTGTAATTAATAAAAGATATATTTTAACTACTAACTGTTTTTATTTACTACTGAAAAGACTTTATGAATTATTATGACCTTTTTTTATATAAAAATTCGCCTGCAAACAGACTAAATAAATTAGTATACAGACCAAGTTTTCAGTGTGAAAATGTATTTCATTTTATTTGGATAATAACGGATGGAAAGGGAGCCAAGGAATTTATTTTCTGGCTTAGTTTTTAGAACCCAAGTCCAGGCTCAAGTCCGCTTGGGATATGTCCCGAAAGGAAAACAAACATTAGAATTAGTAAACAAGCCTCGTTCGCCTTTGTCTGGGGCAAGTGCAATGTGCAAGTGCAGCCAATCAAAATTCCTGTTATAAAATCAAATTTTCATTGCCCTCGGTGAGCATTTCCCTTAACATTTCATCCATTGCCGGGCTGGGTTGGATTTTCTGGTGTGCTTTTTTGGTTTTTTGGACTATTTCCGTTTTGTGATTTGGGTTTTTAGCACCCCTAAGCCGAGAGGGGGCTTCGATGGGTTAGCGTTAACTGTAACTGGGCACAAAGGGCAGCAATTTTCGGGCCGCTTTCAGTTGGTAGTTTCATCTTTCGTTTGTTTTACAATTCACACTCACATACTCGCCAAACGGGTGCCTGGCCTGGCCTCACCTCAAAGAGTTTTTCTGGCCTTGTGTTAGAATTTTTCCAATTTTTTTCCGCATTTTCCTAGCCGGAAGGCGGAACTGGCCGGGAAAAAAAGAAACTAAGGCTTCAATGATTTGGTTTGTTGCATTCGCAATGATGAGGGACTTTAATGGGAAAGAATGAAGGGATCCTACCCGGCACAAGCAAAGAAAAAATTAAGAGAAATATTTCAATTAATGAATATAAATATTTTTTGAAATATAAAGAAAACTTAAATAAATTACTGCTGTTTCAGAGGGTGACCAACTCTATATATTTTTTCGAGTATTTCCTTGTCACTCCTTCACTGTTTACAGTGTCGCCTTTTTTTTTATGCACTTGGCGTTTAAAAACCATTTTTCAAAATATATTTCACCTTCGCTTTGTGTCCGTTTGTTTCCGGCTCTGGGATGATATTCATTCCAAACTCCAATAGAAAGTGCAAAATTTGAAACAATAACTTTTACGCACGTCAGTGTAAACTCACATGGAAAATTTGCATTCCGCACACACACACACCCTACACACACATAAATAAGGGGCAAGGGGGGGGAGAATGGAACCCTCAAAGCAAAGTGAAAATGTGTTTGAGTTTGTTGTAACAAAAGAACAGAAAGGAGGCGCAAAAAAAATAAATAAAAAAATGGGAAACGCAGGCGGAATATGCATGGAAAGTTGATTTTTATTTTTATTTTCCTTGTTTGCAAGTTTTTTTCTTTTTCGGCCCGCCTCTCGCTAGTTTTGTGCCATTTTTGTTTAGCATTTTTATTAAAGCAATTTGGCTTTGTGTAATTTGCACTTCATTAGAAGCTTTGGCCAAATTGAAATTGGCGAAATGAAATTAAAGTTTTGCCAGCGAGACAGAGGGAGCGGAACTAATGAATAGTTACGGGTGTTAGCTTCACTTTATTGTATTTATTTCTTAGTTTTTTTGAACGGTTAGAGCGAAAAGTTAAGGAATTTATTTAAATAATATTTGAAAATCAATTGAATTTACATTTTTATGGGGGTTAAAATATGATAGCTTTAGATGTACTTTTTGTTCTTTGGAAAATTAAGTAAAATGGTAAGGGCTTAAGATAGAATTATACATAGAATAGAATCGGTTAAAGTAAGACAATTTCAATGTTACCGATAGATATTTGTCTTTTTTGTTTCTCATAAAAACTTAAAGAAATAAAGTAAATTAAATGAAATCTAGAGAAATTAAGGGGAATATTATTGATAGTAAAAATCATCGACTAAAAGCAAACGAGATCAACAGTACTAAAAAATCGATTATCGATAATCGATTACTAAAAATATATCTTATCGATAGATAATTCTTAGTAAGGTTTTTAATTAAAACTGAATTACATAAAATAAAGAAAGCAAGAAATGGATAGAAGTCGAAGGAAAAAATTATTGATTCTAAATATCATCGATGGAAATTAATCGATTAATCATCTATCATTAAATATATCGATAGTCACCGCAATTTCTTTGTATTTTTTTGCATCTCCACTCGCTTTTCGCCTCTTCCGGTGTACTGACTTTCGTGTTTGAGTTGAATTTATGTGGCATGCACTTAAAGTGACTTTGTGGTTTCATTTATGAGCTGCTGCGGTGAAAGAGGGGGGGGCCATGGATGGGCACATGGAGGGGCGCTGGCCGCAGTGACCATACAAAAGTCAGTTGCTGTTGCCTGATAATTTATAAACGGTCACAGGACCTGGACCGAAAAACGAAACGAGACCCCGAAACCCGGAAGCCGAAACCAAACCAAGCCAGACCGACAAACCAAAGAGCCAGCCGGGCGAACTCAGTGGAATGCAGTCTATTAGAAGCGCGTTAGACACACACACTAACACCTGCCACCCCCAAAAACACCACACACACACGCACACACGCACACAGGTGCAGTCAATAAAAGTCCAAGTTCGAAAGGATGGAAATGTATGTGTGTTTGCAAGTGCGGTTGAAACAAGTTGATGATTAATGCAACTTGAATTGCAGACTTTGCTTTCAACTCCTAAGTCCAAAGACTAACCGAAATAAACTTCAGTCGAGTTTTACTTTAGCCAGCGAATAAAAACCCGAGGACTTTCTGCACTTGATACCCTCTAATTGGATAATTTTGGAGGTTGTTTTGGACTCTAATAAAAGTTAAATAAAAATATATGAACACAATAAAAAGATTTAATATCTAAAATTCCTATTTTCAAGTCTTTTAAAATTCCAGACACAAGCTTAATTCATTTTTAATCACAGTAATTCCCATAAGCAAATATTTTTCAACCCCTGCTATTTCCAAATTGAAAAATAATCAAGTTGTTAAGATTTCGAGTGCATCTATTGGCCATAAATTCGTGGGGAGTAAACTTGGGTGGCCATAATTGAATGCAGCCGGTGGCGTAATCAAATCCATGGCCGTCTCATCTCTCAGTGGGAAGCGCCGCCGCCGCCGAAAAGTTGTCTCCAAGAACGGGCGCAATTTTCTCCGGCGAATTTTCCCATTCCCAGTGGAGAGGGATGAGAACTCTCACCCCTTTGGCGAAAAATGATTAATGCGATTTGAACTTTAAATTTACATTGTGTTCATGATATTTAGTTGAATTTATGAGCGCTGTTTGAGTTTGTAAATGAGTTGCTCATTTAATGTTTTAACAGGCTTCCCGCTGCCTGGCACTTTTCCCTGATCCCGCCGCCCGCATTCCGCATCCCGCATCCTGGACAAAACGAAACTACACAAGTTGCTGGCTGCCGCAGCATGAAGCACAGATACCGACTGGATAGAGACAGGAATAGTGCACGGCGAAAGAGAGGGAGAGGAGTGCTCCTTGGCAGGGTTAAGGCCTGGCCATAGACGGACTTTTGCCACTGGCAGAACGGAATTAATGATTGTATTTCATTTCATTTCGGGGCCCAGCGGCCTAAAGCACTTATCAGTTGCCTAAACGGTCTTCACTACTCGTCCTTTTCGTCCTTAGGAATTTTTTTGAGAAAAAATCAAATCCTTGACAAGTTTCTTAGGGTTACACAGCTCATTATGAGGCTGTAATTAAAGTTCAAATACTTTTGACTTTAATTTAAAATTTGTTGTAATATATATAATATTTTATGTATATTTTTTTAAGTAATTAATTTAATAACCAAATATGTTCAGTTAATTTAAGTATTTTTTTTAATCTATTTAAGTTCGTATAGATTTCTAATTATTATATTTATTATAATATTTAATATAATTAGCNATTATTATATTTATTATAATATTTAATATAATTAGCTCGACTTTTGGATAGAAAATTATTGCTAGCAAATATGTAGAAGAAAATAAATAATATTACATATTTAAATAAATATATTATATAATAATATAATATTTATAATATTTAATAATAATATTTATTATAAATATTTATAAATTATTTGTAATTTATTTAAGATCATTTAGATTTTTAAATATTATACTTATATAATATTTAATATAATTAGCTGGTCTTTTGGATAGAAAATCATTGCTAGCAAATAAGTAGAAGGAAATAAATAATATATATTTTCATAATTATGGTGTGCTATAAATATAAATGCCAATAATTAAATGACTCTAGAAATGTAGTATGCATTTAACATAGTAAATACAAATTATAATTAATTAATTTCTAAATTACAGACTTCTATATCACAATCCAATTAGCTCGTTTATATGTAATGTAATTTAATAATTTAATAATAATTTAATTTAATATAAAGTGAAATAAAATTTATTTAAAATAATGTACTTATTATGGACATATTCCATTGGGATATCTTTCAATAATATTTAAAACGAAAACCCCTAACTAACCCCTAACATTGCCCCAAATAAAGCTTAGATCGTAATATTCTTAATACTTCATATATTCCTAACACTCCTAATACCCTCATACTCCTAATTATGACTCTTAAAAGACTTTTCTTAGTAACTGCAATGCATGGTGTTACGTAGCCGCACCGTTGCCTCTCTCTTTGACATTTTAGTTGGATGAGGACAGGCAGTAGGACCTGTGACTACCGACTGGTGACTACTCGGGGTGTCTCTTAAATGCCGTTCGCAAATTCTCACTATCTCTATATGTGTGTGTGTGTGTGTGACCCTAAAAAAACCCCCAAGGATGCTAGCAATCTCTCAGTTTCGGGCAACGATTTCCCTGCTGCACACATTGCACATTTCCGCAAAAGGGGGGGGGGAGAAGGGGCTTCTGTAGAAATTGGGGGGTGTCATCATTTTAGGCTTCATTCTCCGCTTGTCTTTGACGGGAGGACATCGATAATTATCGCACAAAATGTGTCCTGTGGGGACTGAAGGGACGATGGGCCTGTGGCCAATGTTCTTTTGATTTCTGTCTTGTCTGGCTCTCTCTCTCTCACTCTCCTCCCTCCTTTTCGGGCTGTGAAAAACAAGCAAATTTACAGGACACACAGAGGCCTGCATACATGTGCATAAATTCATTGTCACGAGGACAACGACGACGAGGACGACGACAGCAGCATCAAATGAATGAATGAATGAATGAATGGAGGGACGCATCCTTGTCTCCGCACCTCTCTATCTCTATTGCCTGCTCTTTCTGTCTGTTTTTGGGGCAGGTCCTGTGTGTGCTGGCCTCTAACATGTGTAGCCTGCTTTTAGGCTAAAAGCACACACACACACCCACTCTGGAGCTGGCATAAATCTTTGGGACTTTTGTTTGATCGAACGCAAAAATAATGGCGCTTTGTTGTCCCGAGTCCTCCTCCGAGTCCTCGGAGTGTCCTCCTGCGTGCGTGTGTGTCACCATGTCCTAGTGCCTGGTCCTGGTCCTGTGTGCCTGGTGCCTGTCCTGCCTTCATAAATTTTAGCCAGGCCAACTGAAAACGCAAAGAGAAATCAGCAAGAAAATTGACCTTTTAGCTCACACTTCGGAGTTTCGGTCGTCCTCCGCCTTGGTCCTTGCTTTTTAGTCTCAGATGCTGCTAATGATACAAAGCGCCTTCTCCGTCTACCCCAAAATGATTGACTGACCAACTGACAGACTGACTGAACTCGGCCAGACCCCGGGGGTCACCTGTACTTAAAGGGGTTGCGGTCACAACTTTTAAGTGGCCCCAGTTCCTTGAGGGATGTGAAGAGTTCTTATTAGGTTATATGGAGAAATGGCATATTTGTTAAGGTATAATATATTTAAAATATATTTAAATAATTTAGAAACTACGATACAATTTCGATTTAATATTTTAATAATTTTTCTTAGCCCCAAATTACTTATTATACCTTGAAAAATTATAATACTAAGCCAAACCTCAACGGGTTAAGCTGCTCTGTCACTTAATTGCCAAAAGTTTGCACCACTCCGAAAGCTGTCGCCGCACCCTGCCTTCAGCCCCGCCCCTTATTAACCCACTGCTGCCCGTCATTATTTTGCTGGCTTCTTCCATGGAGTTTTTGGAGTTTTTGATGGGCGCTGCAGACGCGACACTTTTTATGGCCCTCGCACATTAGGCATTCGTCATTAAAGTTTATATCTGCTCGCAGTGCTACTTCTACATCCTATCTATCTCGGCAGACTTCTGGGGATATATAAAATGACAATGATGGCTGAGCATAATGCCAACAATTAGGCTGAAAAATGTTTGCTCACGCACAAAGTGCGATGGAAAGGGAAGCCATGTGATGGGTTGGCATATCAGGAGAGACAGAATGACACTGGATACATTTTTGGCAAAAATCAAAAGTTTGCAGTTTTACACAGGAATAATAAGGGGCTTAAAGTTTTCAATCGATAAAAAATATAATGGAAATATATAAAAATATTAATTATTAATATTAACAGCTAAACGAAAGTTATAAATCCACACTTAGCTTAATTATTAAAGCTTTAGCCACTAAGAAATAAGAATATATAAATGAAATATAAAATAAATATGAAAGAAATATTACAAAAATAAAAAATAAATACAATAGATATATACAAAATATAAAGAAAGAAAATGAAGAAGATAAATAAAATAGAAATATAAAATAAATATAAAAGAAATATGAAAGAAATACTCTTGCTTCCCAAAACGAATTCTCAATAGTTTACCTTTATTTTTTAATTAACGAGAACCTAAAAACATAATTCAAAAATATCCTGACATAAAAAAATATATAAAGAAAGAAAAAGGATAAGAAAAATATAAAGGATATAAAAAAAAAAATATTTACAAGAAATATAAAAGAAATATCAAGTTACTCTTGCTTCGCGACACATATTCTCAATGGTTTACCATAATTTTTAAATTAAGGAATACCTAAAAACATAATTAATAAATATCCTGACATAAATTGTTAGAAAAATAAAATAAATGAAGGAAAAATATTAAAGAAATATATAAGAAATATCAAGAAAATATGCGAGAAAAAGGAAGAGGTTACTCTTGCTTTCCGAAACAAATTCTTAATAGTTTACCTTTATTTTTAAATTAAAGAGAACCTATAACTTTAATTAATAAATAAATAAATACCAATATTATCCACATTTTTTCGCCACAGTGTCCCAGTGTGTGTTTGCCTTGGACTAACTGACTGATGAAGCGTGTCCAGCATGTTCTTTTCTTGTTTATGGCTCGAATGGCTGGGCTGTGTGGGCTTGTGCACTTTGAACAAATTAAAATTGCAAAAATCCCCTTTGCTGCTGCACTTATGCATGAAATAAGAGTACAATGCCGGAATACAGAAGCTGCCGGCCATAACCGTAAAGCATCGGGGCTGCTGTGGCCACTGTATCTCATATCTTAATTGCCACAAAACCGACTTGACTCGGCCTCTCTCTGTGTGTTGGCCAAAATGAAATACATAAAATGCATATTTTCCGACATTTTTATTACCTGCTATCGATGCTGCCGATGCCGATGCTGCTCCTTGGCTGTTGACAATTTCTTGGCCCATAACTCCGGGGCGCCATCAATAAATGGCCGAAAAGAAATCAATTGGCAAAAGTTAAATGTGGCCGAGAGCACTCTTCACACGGCCTGAACTGGGATTGTGCCTTATGCCATATATTGGCTAATTGATTGCCTTAAGGATTCCTCGGCTCGGACTGGGGTTTATCGAATGAATTACCGCCGAGGTGTTTTTGCCAAACAATTTATGCACCTCTTAATTGATCGGATTTTGTGGTATTCATTTTGGCCATTTATTCGATGACGACTCTCTTGTATCGTCAAATAGTTCTAATGGCTTTTTATTTAATCAATTAAGTTTGATGTCTCAGGTTTTAACTGGATTGTTATTATAAATTTCTTTAATTTTCCTCCTTGAATTTAAGTCGCATCTTTTATTTTATTTTTAATAAGATTATATTCTTAAAACAAAAGCCAGCAAACACTGATTTAATTGCTGTAGCCTTTTTGTGTTGGAATACCAGCAGTTATCCTGCTGCCTCAAGGCATCCATCCATCCATCCATCCATCCATCCTCATGCTGTCTTTCATTCTTGTCCACAAAATTTTAGCCAAGGCGAAATGCCTTCAGAACTAATTTGGCAGCAGAAGTCGAAACTTTTAAGCAGAAATATATTGCGTTTGGAGCAAACTAACCGAAAAAGGACATTCGGACGGCAACAAAAACAGGGAACAAGGCACCAGGCACCAGGCACCAGGAACAGAGAACGAACGAAAGGAAAGTCGTACAAAAAGCCAAAAGGAATGGATAGATGGATGGATGAATGGCAAATAGCTTTTGGCTCATCATCTTTTCGGACTGAAACGAAACGAAATGAATAACTTGGCCGGGGCCGGCAGGGAAATGAAGTGCAAATTAATCAACTATAAAATTAATTATCCCTTTGAAGCGACAATATTTACCCCCTTCAAGCCGATTTTGGATCTTGGTTTTTGCAAAATCCTGGCTTATATCTATGTATATGGCTAACAAATTGGAATGTTTAGCCAATTGGCGGGAAATTTTGTGGCTGCGAATTCCCATGCTGTGCTGTGCTGTCCTCCTGCCCCATTTAATTCGCATTCATTTCGCCTTTGTTGCCTTTGCGGCCAGCTCGACACAATTAATTAGTTAATGTCCAATGCTTTGGTGTGAAATTTATTGCTATTTGCGCTCATCTATTTGATGAGTCCTGGCCGCAGCCTCAAATGCTGTTCTATTACCTTTTTTATTCGCTGCAGGGTAGCGCGGGGTAGGTCCTTTTCAAATTGAGGGTTTGCATTTATTTTTAAATATTTAATATTAAATGTACATTAAGTTTTTAATTACTAAGTCCGAACACGTGGCGTATACTTAGTTTTCGTTGAGTCCATATACTCTAAATTTAAGTATACGCCATTTGAAGCGCTTTAAATTGGATTTTCTTATGAATTATTTGTTAATTTCCTAATTTTTAACACTATAATTTGATTCTCTTCTTATCTATTTGTTTATTTTCTTACTCTTATTGAGCACCTCTTAGAAGAAATTAAGTATACGCCATGTGAAACGCTTTAAATTTGAGTTTCTTATTAATTATTTGTAAATTTTCTAACTTTTACTGAGCACGTATAAGAGAAATAAAGTATACGATATGTGAACGCTTTAAATTTGATTCTCTTATTTAATATTTCTTTATTTTCTTAATCTTATTGAGCACCTATAATTAAAAATTAAGTATACGCCCTGTAAAACGCTTTAAATTGAATTTTCCTATTAAATATGTGTTTATTTTCTTTCTTTAAGGAGTATATCCCTGGCCTATGACTGTTGCTGCTGCTTAACCCATGCCTGTCGCCTGTTGTTGTAATTGCCACTAATTACTGGGCCAGCGATTGCCAATGGATTTTCCCTTTCCCCCGTCCTGCTCAACTTATGCAAATGTGTCGCTGTCTCTGTCTCTGTCGCTGTCACTGTCCCTCTCTCTCTCCCTTTCCCTCTCTCGTTGTGTGCCTCTTGTATATAATTTACATAAACATCTAATTGCTGGCTGGCATTGTATTCTGTGCTGTTGCTGTAATCATGCTTAATTGTTTTCGTTGGGCATTTCATGTTGAATGCTCATGATTGAAAGTTTGTGCTTTGGCGGTTTTCGTTGGCAGCAAAACCGCCGAGACCACTAAGCCCACACTCCTCGAACGGCCCTCGGAAAAGCCCCCTTGAAGTGCCTTTAAGTGCTTAATGACACGTTTGCATTACTCAATTTCCCAGCGAGTTTCCCCCAGTGCTTGCGCGCTCTTCCTTTGGCACAGCGCGAGTTATTTCCTGAATTCAATTAAGCAAACTGTCTCGAATTATGGCCCACAGTGGTGGGGTTAGCTTTTTCTAATTAAAAATTAAATATTAAATTAAATACTAGAAGTGATGATAGATTAAATTAGAAACAAACTTAGAGGCTAGTTAAATCTTCTTTGTTTAAATTTTAAATATATTTTGTAGTTAACTTGAATCGTTGGAGTCCACCCACTGTGCAGCATCGATAAGGGGGAATTATGCGGTGCAGATACTTGAGAGTGGCTGCGATACAATGTCTGACAATTACATTCACAAACACAATAACAACAACAACCGAGCACAACAATGGGTACAAATCGAGGAGCCGAGGAGTCCAAGATCAACAGCTTCTGGGGGCTGGCTGGAAAGGAGCCAAATCAGTTAATTGATGTTGAAATCAGGAGAGGTCCTTGGCTGTGGCCCTCTGCCTTTGGCTGGCCAAATGCGCCCTTCAATTGGATACTTGAAAGCTGATTTCAGTTAATGTCCAATACAAAACTTGAGTCCTCAGTGGGAAAGAGGTTCGTCAATGGGATTTAAAGGTGAGATAAATATATTTGTTTATTATTTAAATACGTATTTAAGTCAAGTAAATGTATAAGAAAATTAAAAACAAGAAAGGTTATCTAGAATTAATTTAAAAATTTTGGTTAAGCTTTAAACTAACCAAAACAAATGCTTACTCCCATAATAATTTTCGCCCTATCTTATTTAAACCTTTCAATAATATTAAATAATATTTTAAATACTTGGTTAATCATTTTTCTGGTGAATTAATTAATTTATATAAATATTTAATAATTATGAAAACTAATCCCATATAGAAAAGATAAATAAATTTGTTTATTATTTAAATACGTTTTCAAGTAACTAAATCTATAAGAAAATTAAAAATAGGAAAGGTTATCTAGAATAATAGAATTAATGTAAAATAATAGGTTAAGCTTCAAAGTAACCGAAACAAATGCTTACTCCCATAATAATTTTCGCCCTATCTTCAAGAAAATCGCCATAAAAATGTAATTTTTCCTAATACAAGAACATTTTTTCATGGAATTTCAACATGGAACAATTCCTTGTTTTTAGAACAGATTTTCTTGTATTAAGAAAAAATTAATTTTTATGGCGAAAATTATTATTAGTTTATGAACTTAATAATAAACATAATTTAAGTTAGTTTATTGTAAAAACCTGAACTATAAACAGGTTATAAGACAGATTTCTAAAAGCAGAATGATCTTAAATTTTCGAAAACTCTCAGGGGATAATTCTAAGGCCATTAAGTTGTTGATTCCACCTCGGGCACTCTACTCGATTCATTGTCCCAGTTTTCGGTGCTGGCACATTTGCATATCCTGCATATCCTGCATATTTTTTGCACTCACACACCCTCCTTTGACATTCGAGAGAGAGCCGAGAGCCGAGAGCCAAGGACTGAGAGTGAGTGGCTATAGATCAGTGCCAGATGCAGTTGCATTTGATATTTACCTTTTAATATTATTAATATTATGATTAAAGCAGGCATCTGCCGAGAGCAGCAGCACCACATCTCGTATGCATTCTGGCATCCTTCGTACGCTGGCATCCTTTGGCAAAATGAGCTGACAGCTCACCTAGCTGGTAGGTGTGTGTGTGTGCTGTGTGTGGTTGTGCGAGGCTCTGGCCTGACATTCATGCACTGATGCCGAGGCTGAGGCTGATGCCTCCTCGCAAATGAAGTTCTTGTGGATTGCAAAATGAAGTCCAAACTTGTGCGCTATTTTTGCCTTTGACAGCTCTGCTGTTTGTCGACTGGAATGGCATGCAATGCAGCAGCCTTGGCTCATAATAATGAGCTTGCCGAAAATTATTAACAAATTAATTGGCTAGCCCGCATATTTTTGGCTCAGCAAGTGTTATCAAACATTTTCTGATTTTACTGACACTGACAGCCTTTCAAATTTCAGGCTATCTCGGCTGGCAAAAATATAATAAACACTAATAAAGCCTTATAAATATTATCTCGAGGAGCTGAGAGAATAACTATTAGGCTAGGCGCGAAAATAAATCAATTTAGCCGGGGCTTTTCCTCTTCTCATTTCCCTTCCCTCGTGGTTTTTCACTTGCCTTTGTTGCCTATTGCCTGCGGCTGCCAAAAAAAAAGAAACAACAAAAGGCTGCCATTGACAGGACATTTTTTGGGGATGCTAGAAATGGGAGGCGGGGCTACTTAGCGCTACACTGGCGCGTGTATAGTTTCCACCCCTCCCCCACCCACTACCGCTCGCAGCTTTTCCAGTTTTCCTAGTTTCCGCAGTTTTCCTATTTTTGCCGCACGTAGAAACGCCAACGCCAACGCCGCGTGCCCAACAGCAGCAGCAACATGGCATGGCAGCCACATGCAACATCCACGGCAGCTACTTCCGGCTGCCGCTGCTGGTGTGTTCTTGTCACTTCATTCATGACATTTCAATTACATTAAAGAGTTTCCACACACACACACACACACACAGAGGCGGCAGCAGCCGATTAAAATTAAGCGCAAAATATGTCTTCGAGCGGAATTTCTAACTTATTACAGGTTGAAACCTTTGGAAAGAATATCTCTCCAAAAAGGGGTTTTCGAAGAAGAATATTTTTTTACTTTGTTAGCAAGTTCTATTAAAAAAAATCATAAATCATTATTTTTATGAATTCTTTGCTTTATAATAATATATTTTATATGAGTAAACCTTTAAATAATAATTTAAGTACTTGCTTATTCATTTTCCTGATGAAATAATTAGCAATTAGCAAGCTCTATTTATTAAAAATATAAATATTTAATAATTATGAAAACTAATTCCACAAATAAGATTTAAAATATTCATTGTAAAATAAGTATTAAAATATTTGATCAATCATTATTCTTATAACTTCTGTATTTTATACTATTCACAATATATATTTTGTAGCTTTACACGTTAGGTAAATTAAGTAATATTTTAAATACCTGCTTAATCATTTTCCTGATGAATAACTTGGCAATTATCAAAGTTCTACTAGTTATAATCGTAAATATTAAATAACTAAGAAAACTTATCCCATAAATAAGATATAAAATATTAAATTAATCATTATTCTTAGAATTTCTTTGTTTTGATAATATATTTTAAATAATATAATAATATTTTAAATACTTGCTTAATAATTTTCCTGATAAATTAATTAATGTGTATTATTTATATTAAGTTTTGAAGATCGAAAGAACCTTTTGCACTTTGATTTTTCACCCTTTCCTCTCCCAAGTTAAGAATTCTTTGCTTTATATTATTCATAATATATTTTGGAGCTTTACACCTTAAATAAACCTTTAAATAATATTTTAAACACTTGCTTAATCATTTTCCCGGTGAATTAATTAATTTATATTATTTCTATTACCTTTCAAAGACCGAAAGAACCTTTGGAACTTTGATTTTCCACCATTTCCCCCGCGTCAAGTTACGGGGCAACCACAGATGGCTGTTAGTTTTTTAGCTTCCGCCTGCGTGCGCACTTTAGGTTGATGTCTTTTTCAAATTTGATTTGCAATTAAGGCAGTAATTTAGCTTTAACCGATATTAAGTGTTGGCCTTCCACTTAAACTGTCTGCTAACTTTGCCAACTTTGCCAGAGAGAGGAGAGGAGAGGAGCGGAAAGAAGGCCTGCGACTGGGTCTTCATTAAAACGGATTCGTGTTGCTGCTGCTGTCGATGTTGCTGCTGCTGTTGCTGTTGCTGTTGCTGCTGCAGATGTTGCTGCTGCTGCTGCTGCTGCTGCTGCGGGGGGAAAAAGGTGCGGGTGTCGTAGTACTCTGAGCACTCTTGCAACTGGCAAATGGCATTATTTTTGTTTGACAAGTCAAAACGACGCGACATGGCGACTACTGCTGCGACGATGACGACGACGACGACGGCGGCCGCAAGAGCAAGAGCACTTCAAAGTTGTCAGAGCATACTTCTAGGCGCGCCCAAGTGCGTGTGTGCCGCCGCCGCCGCCGCTCCTTCCCAGGATCCCCCCTCAGAGCGTCCCCCTTTGCGAGTTAGTCGGATGCTGGACTAACGAGTCCCAGCCGGAGGCTACAAAACGTAGAAAAAAAAAACTACAAAACGACCACCAAATAACCGGGGCTCAGTTGCCGAAAAAACATTGCATACTTTTGGGGTGACATATTTTGGGAAATCTTTTTAGATATGAGGAAACTTTTTTACTGATCGATATAAACATTGAGCTTTAATTATATTTTTCAGACATATAAAGATTCTTGCCGATCCTTTTAATTTAAGAGAGTTTTCTGAACCGATCGAACTTAAAATACAAGAAAAGTAGGCATAAATCTCCTCAATCTTATAGATTAAGCTTCAAAGAAGCGTAATTTCTCAGCTATATCCTAACTCCCAATTTATTCTATATATTTAAGGACATTATATACCCGGGAAGCCCCATGATTACCGCTTTTCGATGACAAAACTGCCGTTTTAAGGACATTCGCCACTCTCTTACGCCGCTCTCTTAAGTGGTGGGCGGTGGAACTCACCATGGTCGAGTCCTGCGCAAACTCACCATGGCCGAAAGCCGAGACAACTGACAAAGGTTGGGGTTTCCTAACCCCCCAACCCCGCAAAAAACCCTCCAACAAAAGCCGAACCCAATGAGCCAACATAATAGCAACAAGAACAACAAGGGAGCGGCTCCCATTGACATTTTCACCTACTTTCGACCTGTCGCTTTCCCTTTGGCCGAAAGCCGAAAGCTGAAAACTGAAAACTGAAAACTGAAGCCCGAAATGCGAGAAGCGAGAAGCGAGCTGAATGCACTGTGGCAGCTTGACCAAGTCCCAGTTGCCTCGTTTACCCATTTCCCCCAATTTCCTCCATGAATTTTCCAAATCAGCTGGCCAAGAAATGCTGGGGGAAATGCTGGCCAATGTTTAGTTTCATTCCGTTTTTGCTTTATTTTATTTTCCCATTTTTTTTGGGGTTCGAGCAACAAATTTAATTACAGCCTGGAAAAATGTCCGAAATCGCTTAAGAAATTAACGAGCGAGTAGTAAATGATTCTACTTCGTTCGTTCCCACTCCCCAGGAGGCAATAAAGTTACTGCCAACACACAATGCAGAAGGAGGACCTGTAAATGGCGCATAAATACCGAATCGAATGCGTTGGTTAATGCCCTAAAATGGCCATGGGGTATTTGGTTTTTTATAAACTTATCGGAAGCTCAAACTAAATTAATTAATTTATTCTTAAGAAGTTATTTAAATATGGTAAATGTACTGAATGGAACGGTAGATGAGGTATTAATACGACGAGTCTTCAAAATAACTTATTTAAATATATAATTTATTTGTTATTTTAAACAAAATAAATATTATAATTATAAAAACAATGAAAACCAATTTTATGAATACGAATTTCGGAACTAAAAGCTACCCCTTACCTATAATTAAAACAAGTGCTTAGAAAATGACATATGAAAACCATAATATGCACGAATAATTTATAAACTAATACTTTGCATTAAAAGGCATCGAATATAATTATTATTATTTAATTTTACAAACTTAAAATAAAAAATATACGTCAACAGCTCCAGTTTTTAGGGTAAGTAAGCTGCTACCTATGCCTCGCCAACCGCAGGAAGTGAATATATCCTGTAACAAACAACTCAATAAGATTCACGGATGTCCAGTCTTTGGATTTCCCTATTGTCCTCTGGCTCCTTTGGTTAAATGTGTGTGGGTGGCGGTCTATTAGCCGCTCTCTCATTCATTTGAGATTCGCTGAGCGATTGGCGACGTGTAAACGATAATCAAGTAATTTCCATTATGCCGCGTACACAGCCCCGGAGAAATGGAGCGCTGGGAGAGTGGAAAAGCGGTGGAGCCCCAATAAAAGCCTCACTAAATTGCGATTGTCGCGACGACTGCGAAGGAGATACAAAATACATTACGCATACGCCCCGTGGCCCCAAACAAAAGCAAATCCAATTGCCAATTGTTGCGATAAAGCAAGCGGAGTCAAAGGAAATGTCGATGCTGCGAGGATTTCTTTCTCCTTTTTTTTTGTTGTTGCCGTTATTGTTGTTGTTGTTGTTTTTCACTATTTATTGGCAGTGGCATTTCATTGTCCTTGTCGCTGGTGGCTTGGCTTTTAGACAACTTTCTTTGCCCGCTCCCGCTCCCGCTTTCTCTCTCTCTCTCTCGTTGCTCTTGTTTTGTGCTTTTAAGGCGCACGCGATAATGGCCAATGATGCATGTGAGTGTGTGTGTGTGTGTGCGAGTGTGTGTGTGTCAGCACTTTGCGACAACAATGCCACCGAAAACACCGCCCCATTTATCCCCACACACTCACACACACACACACTGTCCCCCGGCCAGCACTTCTTCACACTGTAATGGCAACGGCGACGGAAACGGAAGCAACATACTTAGACGCTGGCTGAATAGCAGTGTGAGAGAGAGAGGGCAGAGCTAGAGAGGGAGAAAGAGAGAGAGAGTGATGGTTACGGGGGTCATCGGTTAGCGTGGGGGGATTACTGGGGGAGAAAACTCAAACTGCAACACTAAATGTGCGCGACCAGCGTAATTGTCAACACTTTGCACTCAAAACAATTTAAATATGTTTAAAAAATGTACCAGGGATAGGGAAATCATATAAAAATCAGTCCAAGAGTATGCATTAAAATATTTTAGGGCCCAAAATATATAGCTTCAACGATTTTGTTTAATATATATTAAAAATATATTTCAATTCAAGAACTTTGCTCATCTTTCATATATAAAAATTAATATAAAATTAAATATAATTTAAAAATGCTTATAAAATGAAGAATACTTCCATAGAAATCTCCAGGGATAAGGAAATCATTTAAAAATGAGTCCAAAAGTATGCAATAATAGTAAAAACCATATTTCATTTATCTTAGCTATATTCAAAATATTACAATTAAAGAACTTCGCTCATCTTTGCTATATATGGTAAAAATTAGTATACAATTAAGTATACATTAAAAATATTTTTAACATTTAGAAGACTTCCATAGAAATCATTTAAAAATGAGTCCAAAAGTATGCAATAAAATATTTAAGTGCCCAAAAGAATTTAGTAAAAACAATATTTCATTTATCTTTAAAATATATTTCATTTAAGGAACTTCGCTCATATTTCCTATCTTTCCTCAAAATTAATATAAAATTAAATATAAATTAAAAATGTTTATAAAATGTAGAAGACTTCCATAGAAATCTCCAATGATAGGGAAATCATTTATAAATGAGTCCAAAAGTAGGAAATAAAATATTTTAGAGCCCAAAAATAATAGTAATAACAATATTTTATTAACCTTAGCTATTTATAAAATATAATTCAATTAAAGAACCTTCGCTCATCTTTCCTATATACAAATTAATATAAAATTAAATATAAATGACCGGAGTTTTCTTCCCTATTTTTCTCGACATTTTTTCTGTCCCTGTATCAATATAAACGCAACAAGCGAAATGAAGTGAAGTGAAACGGTCATCGCGGATTAGCGTAAACGTAAAAAGTTCGCGTGTGTGCGTGTGTGTGTGTGCGAGTGAGTGTTAACAGTTAATTGTTTTGCGTGCGTGTCACATGTCCCTATCTACCAGCACCCCTCCCCAGATCCTCTCAGCCCCTCTCAGCCTCGCTCGCAGCCTCTTTGTGTCACCCAAATTGTGTCATTAGCAGTCGCATAAAAAGCAAAATGGCCCGAACAGCTCATTGGCACGTTCCAAAACTCGCCATGAAGATGATGACATGGCCATCTTCTTCTTGGTTGGCTCCCATAATTTCTTAGTCTCTCTCAACAGTCACCACTCTCAACTTTTTGTCAGAGTTTTATTTGCCAGCCATAAAGGCAAGTTGCCTGTTGGGTTTATAACCGCAGAATAAAAGTTAAAAATTTATAAATCTCTCTCTCTCTGGCAAGTGTAAACTGGAAGCCATTGATTTTTGTCTTAAAAATTTTTACAAACTCTTACTAAATTAAAGAAATATTTATTTATAAAATAAAGTCGATAGTAGGAGTTTAAAAATTCAAAACAAACATTTAATAATTGATGACAAGCGAAACAAACATAACCTTAAGATTCTAAAATAAATTATTAAACTAAACATAAAGCTTTATATAGTAAATTAAAATTAAAAAGATAAGAACCTTTTAGGTACAATCGAAACAATCGATTGTTTATACTTAAGTATCGATACCGTTCGCATTTATCGCTAGTGACTGCCTAATTTCGATAGTAGCAATCGATTAACGATATCTTTTGCATGATCAATGATTTGTCAAGACCTTCGACTCTCGATGGTACATAGTCTCCGAAAATCGATGCCATTGTTGAACCCCTGATGTGATTGCCAGCTCTCGGGCAAAGCCCCATAAATGGCAACCATGGTCGATTGCTGATATGACAGCTTCAACCAATTTTTTTTGTTCTGAGCTGTTTACACTAGCAGAGTTGTTGCAATGCGTTGGGCTTAAATTCTCCGCTTTTTGATGTGCCAATTTTGCGCCGAAAAGGGAAGCACAAAAAATGTATACATATATAAAAAATCAAAATAAAAAAACTTGCGCCGAGCGGCAGCGAAACTAAATAAATAAATGTGCGCTCACACACACACCCACACACACACACCCACACATGCACACTCATGCATGCAAGTTTTATTTAAGAGTGCAAAAAGTAAAGCAATAAACACGCACACACACTTACGGCCAGGGCCAACGGGGCGTATGTGTGTGTTATGCATGGAAATAAAAGTTTTCCATAATTTTGTATAAGAAAAGTTTTCTTGCGTTGTGTTCTCGCCATAGTTGCAAGTGCTTCCTGCCCGCCCTTTTCTTCTTTTTTTTTGGGTGGCGAAGCCAAAGGGAAAAGGGAGGAAAATGGGTGGGGAAAAACGGTGGCAGAACTGCTGGTGGTCTAGGCCCAAAGTGGCTACAAAACTTTTACGCTGCTTGTGAATTAATTAAAAGATGAACTGGGCAGGGCAACAAAAGACAAGAAAAAGTGTAATGTCTAAGATAAAACTAAAAGGGAGGAGTAGGAGTAGTAAATATATATTTATATAGTATATATAGTATAATGGCTATGGCACAAAGCCACACTGTCTTTGGGGTTAACTGCTTATGGGCCCTCTTAGTTTATCACTAAATTCAAGTTGAGAATGCTGGAAGCCACTATTAATTTAAAAACAAAAAAAAAATATGTTTGCATATATCCTGAATATTTTATTTAATCGCCATTCGGTGGGCATCCTTCATTGGGCGATCTTCAATGCGAATTTATACATTTAATTTGGATTTGTTAGTACCAAAGATTATTCCAAGTAAAAAATAAAAATAAAATAAATGAAATAATGGTTGGTATGGCCAAGTGTTTTGTCTACTTTTGTGGAAATATGGCGAGATGGTACAGACATCGTTTCAGGTACAAAGGATGGGTTCCCGTGAGCCTAACCAAGTCGTCAAAGTTCACGCACTCCTCCGTGTCCACGGCAGGACTCTGTGGGGGAAAGGATAAGGTAGTTATTATAAGTATGCAATAAAATATATAATATTTTGATTTACATTTGCGGTTATTACTCACCTCTTTATCGAGATTGACGTTGGGGTCGGGGGTGATGTCTTTCAGGACACGATCCTTTTGGTCTTCCGTGTTCTTATTTTCCTGTTCGTCCTTGTGTTCCTCGTTTTCCTCGTTCTTATCTTCTGTGGGGTCTTTGTTTTCTTTGTTTTCTTCTGTTTCTTGTTCTTCTACTTGTTCTGTTTCTCCTACGGTTTCCTGGCTATCGTTGTTTTCAATGTCTTGGCCTTCTTTGTTGTCTTCCTTGTGCTCTTCCTCCTCTTTGTTGTCTTTCTTGTGTTTTTCTATCTCTGTCTTGTCTTGCTTGTGTTCTTCCTTGTGTTCTTCCTTGTGTTCTTCCTTGAGTTCTTCCTTGAGTTCTTCCTTGAGTTCTTCCTTGTGTTCTTCCTTGTTTTCTTCCTTGGGTTCTTCCTTGTGTTCTTCCTTGTGTTCTTCCTTGTGTTCTTCCTTGTGTTCTTCCTTGTGTTCTTCCTTGTGTTCTTCCTTGTGTTCTTCTACCTCTATTTTGTCTTCCTTGTGTTCTTCCTCCTCTTTTTTATCTTCCTTGTGTTCTTCATTTTTGTTGTCTTCCTTGTGTTCTTCCTCTTTTATGTCTTCCTTGTATTCTTCCTCTTTTATGTCTTCCTTGTGTTCTTCCTCTTTTTTGTCTTTCTTGTGTTCTTCTTCCACTTTATTGTCTTCCTTGTGTTCTTTCTCCGCTTTTTTGTCTTGCTTGTGTTCTTCCTCCTCTTTTCTATCTTCCTTGTGTTCTTCATCCTCTTTGATGTCCTTATGTTCTTCCTTCTCATTTTTGTCTTCCTTCTGTTCTTCCTCTTTTATGTCATCCTTGTGTTCTTCCTCTTTTTTGTCTTCGCTGTGTTCTTCTAACTCTTTTTTGTCTTCGTTGTGTATTTCTACCTCTGTTTTGTCTTCCTTGTGTTCTTCTACGTCCTTTCTGCCTTCGTTGTGTTCTTCCCCCTCTTTTGTGTCTTCCTTGTGTTCTTCCTCCTCTTTTCCGCCTTCATTGTGTTCTACCTTTGTCTTGTCTTCCTTGTATTCTTCTACCTCTGTTTTGCCTTCCTTGTGTTCTTCCTTCTCTTCTTCGCCTTTGTTGTGTTCTTCTACCTGTGTTTTGTCTTCCTTGTGTTCTTCCACCTCTTTATTGTCTTTCTTGCATTCTTCCACCTCTTTATTGTCTTCCTTGTGTTCTTCTACCTCTGTTTTGTTCATGATCTTCTCATTGTCTGTCATGTTTTCTGTGTCTTCTACTTTTTCCTTGTCCTTGTCCTTGACTTCATTGTCTTTGTTTTCCGTATCTTTTGTGTCAGCTTTGTCCTGATCTTTTAAGTCTTCAACAGCAGCTTCTTCGTCTGCCTCCTGTTTGTGTTCTATGTTCTGGTTCTCTGTCCCATTAACATCCTTTATATCCTTTATATCCTTTACATCTTTCACGTCCACTCCGTCTCCTGCGCCTTCTTTCTGGCTTGCTTCATCTCCTTTTTCTTCAGGGTCTTCTGGATATTCCAGAGCCCAGTAGGCTTCCCCACCGCCATTGTCCTCTGGCTTGCCCGGCACTCTCTTATACAGACAAAGGTCACGGGCCAACACAGAGATGGTTTTCTTTAGAGCCCTGGGTGAGATCTTGGCACGATCGACTATCTCCTGGAAGGTCATCAGCCTCTCGTTCTCCAACTCGTGCAGAATCTGGTTATATCGCTCCATTATATACGAATGCTCTAGTTTACCTTCATCGATCTTATTATCCGCCATTTTGCTATCACTCGCGCGTATTGTTCTTTGGGAAAATAATAATAATTCAAAATATATTTACTGGAATTAAAAATGTTTCTCCGAGTAGAAGTTTACGAAGCGGGAGCTGGAGCTAGACTGATTTACTGGGGATTGGGGGGTATTCAGTACGTGGAACGATGAGAGTTCCAATGACAGGTAGCTCAAGGATAGCGGAGATCTCCTCCGAATTGAAGTCAAAGGTCTCATCGATTTAGTTAGCCTTCTATTCTATTTAAAAATAGAATTAATTTCATATGCCCAAAATATAAATCTCTAATTTCAAGCAGACAATTCTTTACCAATGCTATCCGCCTCTGGAAAAACCTCACACATAACTTAAAGACTATTAGGTGCGCAACTCGGCTTAAATTAAAAATTAAAGAATATTTCAAATAGAATATGTAAGCACTGCCAATACCCTAGGCTTTACATTTAACTCCGTTTTGAGCTGGAGTGATCATATTGCTAAAGCGGTTGGAAAAACATATGGCTTACTTAGGCAACTACAGAATTCAAAATACTTTTTAACTCCTGAACTAAAAATGCTTATTGCTAAAACCTATCTAATGCCTACCTTATTTTATGGAGTAGAGGTTTTTGGAAACTGTGATGCAATAAGCAAGCAGAAATTAAAAGTAGCTTTTAATAGTGTGGCAAGGTAAATATTTAACCTTAAAAGAACTGATCATGTATCTCATTTTTCATATAAAATATTTAATCTCAATTTTAATGACTGGACAAACGCAAGGGCTTTACTTTTGCTACACAAAATAATATTTACTAAAGAGCCATCATACCTGTTCGAAAAATTACGTTTCGCCACTTCTATAAGAAGAAGTGATATAGTTTGCTTAAGATTTAAACTCGCAAGTTCTGAAAGACACTTTTATA
>VNJZ01011243.1:0-24230 GCA_008042795.1 Drosophila asahinai
TTTTCCCTTCCCGATGAGGTTCAAATATATAAGAAACCAAAAATCTTAGAATGGTACATACATGTGTGTTTGCTAGGAAAAATTAAATTTATTTTCATAGTTTATCCATTATTTTATTTATTACTTTTGGAAAGGGGTATATTTGTTATATATGATAAATAAATTATATGAAAATAAATTTTTTTTCTAGCAAACTCATATGTTCCATTCTAAGATTTTTTATTTCTTATGTATCTGAACCTCCTCTACCTGGAAAAAATAAATTTGATCGAATATCGACTGGCCCTAAGGCAACAAAAAATTTAAAACAGGTTTTTTATTAAAAACCCACTTAATATTAAACCTAGATTAGTCTAGTATTTTTGTATAAAAAAAATATGTTTGAAAAAAGGATATCCGTGTTTTTTGTCTTTCAAATTGCATGCACCATTTCAATGTTATGATATTTTATAGTTTTTTGTTCAACAGCGATTATCTCGAAAAGTATTGATGGTAACGAAAAAAAATATTTAAGGGTCATTATATGGTCATGGAGCACTTTAAAATGTGGGTATGTGTGTGTTTTTTTTCAGAGCGAGACAAAACAGGGTTGGCCAAGTTGATATGGCATGTCCCATATGTTATCTCCTGATTCTGTATGTAATTTGTCGTGCTGATTTTTTTCCATCACGTCACTTTTTTTTTTGCGATTTTCTTGAATAAAAGCCATATGAATGATTTAAAGATAAAAGTTCACTAAAATTTAAAGTAATTCACTTCGGAAATGGGAACAAACTGACTTTTATACCATATATCCCCTATTTAACTTAACTTCCCAATATCCCCCCGCACAGCTGAGGAGATGGACCAGGCGGACATGGAGCTGCGCGAGACGATCACAAACATTTGGCCGCTACAGGCGAAGAAGATGCTCAACCTGCTGGTGCCGCCCAGCGATCAGCTGAACAAGGGCAAGCTCTCAGTTGGTAAAATCTATGCAGGTTTCCTCATCCTGGAATCGTGGCGGAGCACGCGGTTCGGCCAGATTGACTCGGGCATGCCGGTAAGCCACCCAAGCACTGCATCTCTGTTGTCCCCCAAACACAGTACTACCTCCTTGGTACTACTACTACTCTCCAGCTAAGTAGTAGAGTCGAAGATGGGCTATCCCTCGGAGCCCGAGGCAGAGACGAGCTCAGAAGCTCATTAGCTCATTAGCTCAAAGATTTGGGCCAGAGTTAGCAGCCAGTTAGGATTGTTTATAGGAGCAGGCAGATATTAAATTTTCTTTTTATTTTTTTGCCTTTTGTTTCGATTCAATATTTCTCTGTAAACATTAACTAACATAGCACTAAGCCTAAGTCTAGACACTGTGCTGTCCCCCAGTATCGATTAATATAAGCCATCAACTATATTTCAATCAAACTCTATCTATCTATTGATCAATTGGAAACTCTGAGCAAAAATAAATCAAAACGGGAGAGGGGATTGCATTCAATCGCTCTGCCTCTGAATAGGCAATTAAGAATTATAAGTGCACTGCAAGAACCAAACACTCACTACAAAATAATCTATAACATTTATATGACATGAAATAAATATGTGATATTATGATTTCTCTTCTCATACGATTGAATATAAATAACAAAAACGAAAACCAAAAAAAAAAAAAAACAAAAAACGAACAACAAACTGTAATGTTATTAAAATAATCCAAAATAATGACAAAAAAATATATGCAGAACTGGAAGGAGGTATATAATTAATTTTATATGCAACCTCATGTTTATCACATTTGTATATACCAATAATAATATCTTAATACCTTATATATGTTGAGCACATACATGCCCGTTTGTATGTGAAACCAGTAACCAGACCTAGCCTTACACACTTTGCATATACCAATATATCCACATAGTAAACACATATAATTGGCATCAAGCCCTTATTAATCAGAGCTCCGATCCGATCCGATATACTCGGAACTCATCGAAATTCGAAATTTCAATGAGCGGGGCAGTCAGCTATGGGGGATGCATAATTTTCACAAGACGTACTTGCACTGGAAGCGGAAAATGTTGCAGCCCAATTGGGATGAACTCGTACTGACTCGTATTCGCATTCAAAGTTCTACAAAAGTTATAACGAATAATGACAAGTAGAAGTCGAGTACCTACCTATTCTATACTCCTATATACATATCGGTAGAGTTGAAAAAGTTCGTATTTTATACTTCTCGAGTGTTTGCGTATGTGCGTTCTTAGTACCTTTTGATACTTGATACTGATTATCTGTAAGTATTGATTCCTAGAAATATATACATACATACATGTGTATATATATATATATATATAGAGGTTTGTGATTTGATTTGAAACAACGTCATCGAAACGGAAACGGAAACCGCAACGGCAACCGCAACTCCATGTTCATTCAACATGTTAGGTTAGGGATCACAGAGACCTTGCAAGACGAGGCAGAGTCAGGGACTCATCCCAACTCATACGCATCATAATCTCTCTCCATCCAATACATCTAGCGATCGAATCTACACACACCATACCAACGAACACCAAAGTAATTAATCAAATGTTTTATCTGTTATCCTGTTTCTGTGCACAACACACACAAAATCGATCAATTGTTCCCCGACAATTGAAATCCGAAATGAATTATACAAATAATTAAATTTGAATGACCATAAATGATATCTCATGGTAAAATACATAAATGGGCAATGTGATAGCGGAAGAAGACAGATGACGATGACGAGCGTAAATATAGCCCAACGGCAGTCGAGGAGCCGGTATATAATATACTTACATATATTTATACCTATCTATCTTTCGCTTGATTTTGCTTTCCGCCTTTTAAGCTCCTCATCTCTCACACGTTTTGCCGTCTGCTACTAACTCTTATCACCACTACTCTCTCTCGGCTAGAGGCATGTGTACATACTCGCCTAGGAATGAGCATATGTATATCTAGGATCCAGCATAAGCCTGCATACTAAGCCCACAAACCCGAACACAACAAAGTGCAAAAAAAAATAAGCAAAAATAAACTAATTTAACTAACTCCAGTACCAGCATTACCAGTACCCACTCCATTCCATGTTTATCCGTCTGTAGATGATCACATTTACTCTGCAATGCCACGGTCATGTTTCGCTTAACACTTACTCACTAGCCGCCCGCCAACCACACCTTATAGTCTTTGAATCGAGGTCAGATCGAAAGCGGTTGTTTCCCCATAGTTGCCCCATTTTTAGACCCTACTCGCTATTTTTCTCTTACGAAGAATCAATTCCAATTAGAGCGCTAAGAAATAGCTGTCCCTTCGAATACAGTCTCAGAGAAGTGCTGGCCACACAGAGCACCCGGGTGGGCAGCGAGAAACGAGTAACAATTTTCTATCTCTGTGGACAGCTCTATTTTAAGGAAAACTAATTAAATAAAGATTAATGTTAAAAAATATTTAAGCTGTGCAGGTTTTTTTCCTGATTCTAAAAACTAAATTCCATATTTATTCTTTATATTATGGAACTAGGATAAAGAATAGTTTATAAAATAGGGATATTCCAGTCACCTCTTTAGAAGCTAGCTTTACATTCTTCTTGTTAATTTTAAAAGTAGGTTTTAACATGGGCTTACGAATTTCCAAATCCAGTTTAAGGATTTTCAATTGCACAGCTGCGTTATAGTCGCAAGGAAAATATATTTATATATTCAGGAACAATTGAAAACGTGTATGTTGCTGCATTTGCGCCTGTTGAACGATGAGTTGTTGTCTTTTATTTTCTTATTTATCTCTTAATGGATCTTTATATAGATCCTCTTATTTTTGTTCTGACTAGAGCACAATTTTTTACAAGTTTGGATCGAGTTTTGCACAATAATACAAGACACTGCATTCCAATAGATCCGAGTTCAATATGTATATACTTAACCTTTAGAACACTATCAGTGACTAGGTAGACCAAAAAACAATAAACAATGCAAACAATGAGAATTAACCGAACCCAATTATATAAATTATATAAACCAAGAGAGGATCAGAGTGAGATCAGGCCATTGTCCTATATTTAATATATATATTTTGTGTTCAGTTGTCGATTTGCTATTGAGTTTCCTGCAATCTTTAGTGCTGAAGTGCTTAAGTTAGGCAAGCAAACGCATCATGCTAATGACACCAACTAAAACCAAAACGAATCGAAAGCATGTAAAATATATAAATCGAAATATAAATTAATCGGAAATCTGAAATAAAAAATTGTTTAACACCTATATGACATAAAAAACTTCCTGAAGTCCCAATTAATAAATAATTAATAGATGTTTAACTGTAATAAGATATAGATTTAGACACAAAATTACAATTTGACCGCACTAGTGCGTTGTTTACATACTGAGCGTGTACCGACAGAGGTCGGTCAAAGAAATTTAATGACCCGCGAGTCAGGGCTTGAGAGCCACTGATTGAATTAATAATAAACTAATTTCTGGTCCAAATGTCATATGGGTATTAAAGATAAAAATTAATCTAATATACTTACAATAATTAGATGCCATACGTATATAAGATTTTTTTTAGGTTTTATGTTAACATTATATAGTTTGATCTCAGTTTGTTTGAGTTTGATCAACAGTAATACTTTTAATACAATTCGAACTTACTTGTTTCGTCCAGCATCTTTTATATAAATTGGCACACATCATAAAAATAAGATCTAAAAAAAAAAAAAAAAAAAAAAAAAAAAAAATTGTAATAAATAATTCATATAGCGGTACTTCTTAGATTTTTTTCCAGTCATAGTGAGTTGTAAAAATGTTTGCGCATGTTTTGACCGTATCAAAAGCAAGACTCTCTTTTTTAAGCTACCCTATAATACATTCTGAGCGACAGCATCCAGTACATATGTATAACCTTCTTTCAACTTTCTTTCAACATAATACCGACACAATCCGCCTAGAGCTTGACACATCTTGAAATGCTATATACTATACTATATTATATCTATATATACCTAATATATATATAAAGGAATTAAGCAAGCGATATTTGCCCCATTATCGAAAATAGTACACATGTATATACACGTATATACTGTGCATATACGGCAATAACAAAATATTTTCGATTATGATTTCCGTTCTCATCGTACCTTTTTGATTACTACTACTATATTAATTCTTACATTTCATTTTCAATGCTTTTACAAAATACAAAAAACCAAAAACAAAACCAATCCTAATGCGTTGCAATGTTACCACATCAATATACTCACCACTCACCCAACTTTAACAACTGTGTCTACAACAAACTACAATTTACAATATCTGAAATACAACAATATCTGAAATCTGTGTTTCTACAACTAAACCCAAAAACTAATCCTAAAAAACAACTTAAATAAATAAAAAATACACACAACGAAACCGAAAACCGAAAACCGAAACGAAACGAAACAAAACTAAACTGAAACGGAACGGAATGGCAACTCGAATCTATCGAATCTATCGAAATATCGAAAATATTAAAATCGAATATCGAATATCAAAATCAAAACTAAATCCACTGCACTGTCCTGTCTACTACTACTACTACTACCACCTGTCTACTACTACTACTATCAACCGATAAATATCACGAATCACGAACTATCAATTG
Source organism: Drosophila asahinai (assembly GCA_008042795.1). Taxonomy (NCBI): domain Eukaryota; kingdom Metazoa; phylum Arthropoda; class Insecta; order Diptera; family Drosophilidae; genus Drosophila; species Drosophila asahinai. Next base: position 5,653 of record VNJZ01011243.1, read on the forward strand.
CCATGGCCAAAACCGTAGAAACAATCATTCTTTAACTGTCTGCTCGACATGGCCGCCCTCGACAAAGGAGGATCGCGTCAGGGCTCCATAAGTTTCGAGCCGAATGGGGAAGGAGCCGCCAACTCACAAACACTGTTGTTAGCCAGCACGCACCATCACCACGCGAACGGTGATGCCGAACACAACAACAGTTTGGCAACACTGGCACGGCGGAGTACGATCAGAAAGCGATCAGTTAGGTAATTTGAACAGCTTCAATCTTAATCATAATCCGTACAGTGCAAAGTACTCCATCTGCCTTCTACCATCAGCCATCAGCCATCAGCCATTTGCGTTCATTTCATCTATATCACGGTCGCCATCATTTATTATCAATATGAATGGGCTTTATACTTGGGCTCTGTTTGTTGTTTTTTTGCTCTAGAAACAGTATGCTAGATAATCTTGAATTGTAACTCATAATGTTTTCGGATTAAACCTATTTTTTTTAGTAATGTCCGCTTGACAATCTATGCCCTAATGTCCAAGTAAACCTCTGGAAATCTGAGCTCAGCTTACAACCTGAAAGCTAAAAAAAATCTTGCGAACATAGTTCTCTCTATTAATACTCTTCTTTAATTTATTGCAATCCAGAAATTTAAGTATGTTTTCAGTTGGGATCCATATACCAGCTCTGTTATTTAATACAGTACTTCGTAGCCGAATGGAAAAAAATATCTTTAAAAGTTTTTACCAAAGAATTACTGTTAAAATTTCCGTTCCGAAATCAATAGTCTCTTTCAAGAGCTCTTTAAAACTCAACTTCAGATTTACCTAAAATATAAATATATCAGAATAGTTATACTCTCGTGGAGCTTAGGTAATCTCCCTCGCGATCATCTAGATCCACGGCATCAAGCATACATTACCATACAGTATGTATCGGTATCTAAAGATTTTCGACAACTTTCGTTTCACAACAACCAAACACAACACAACACACGAAAAAAATTAACTAATAACTACTAATAACTCATACTAACACACAACAAACCAGCAACTAACTACAAGAACCTCTTGTGCTTTTGTACATTTTCAAACATTGACATAAGTAAATTGTTTTCTTCTAATTTTTAAATATTTCAGAAACAAAAAGGTGAATATGTTTGATAAACTCCAAGCGGTAAACCAAAATGAAATTATCAAGAACTTTACTAAAACCTAACAAACAATAACTACATAATTGTGTATTATATTACAAATATATTTATGTGAATACTCTTTGTGTCCATAATCCGTTTCCGATATAAATGTTGTTCACAAAAAACCCAAAATTAAGTCGAAGTAAAAAACACTAGTACCTTTGAATACATATTCACTCATAAGTATAAGTATATGTACGGCCGTATGCGCCACTGTACGGCTTGTATCTGTATCTATGACTGTGTCCGGGCTCCACCCGCCACATAGTACTCTTCACAAGTACACCCGAGGCGTACATGGGCGCGTATCCAAACCTACTAAGTATACACAAGTCTACAATTTGCGTTTACTCAATAAATAGTACACCAAATACTCGAACTCGTACTCGTACATAAATGTTGCATAGCAATTTTTTGAAAACAATTTAGAAACGCAAATCTTGGCTTAGTTCTTGTACTCGTACTTGTACTCGTACTCAATGTTGTAATTTGATCGTTTCTGTAACCACTAAACATGTACTCCTATGTACGTAGGCTTCGGCTTTGTTCGTTCCTTGGGCAAAAGTGTGTTAAGAGAGTGGCAATGAGTTAAGAAGTGAACCGACTGCTAATTAAAGGGGCCCTAGCATCGCTCTACTCAACCGATCAAGGATCAAGGATCGGTCTGCGTCCGGTCATCCTTTTGTATATTCGCTGCGTGGGCGATGCAGGCCCGGCTCTGTTGTTTTTGGAGGTCTCTAGCTGGCCTAGCAGTTGACTTGTAGGACTTGCAGTCACAGTCGTTAAAAAAAATAGCCACTTGCAAATGAAATTCTTTTGTTCTCACGTATTTTTACCAAAAACACACACACCAGCAATGCAATATGTAGGCTAACCATCGCCCATCCCAGTACAGTTGCGACCCAGACATACCCTTAAACTGTAACCGATACCAAATACTGAATACCGAGAAGACACCTTCATCTCGACACACCTCCTTCATAGATCATAGATCGTCTCGAATGAGTATTAAACTTTTTTAGTCGAACAACTTGCATCAGATGAGAGCGGAGCTCGTAAATAACAATTGACACGGTTTTCTTTTCAACAGAGCTCAATTGAGTTCTTTTTCTTACGCTCTTTAAGAACCTACAGAAAAAGAGAGTCAATTTAGTATTGAGGAAATAATAAAAATAAATAAAATGAATCAGTTCCGCCATTAACTCGTTCCTCAAAATTACACTTTTTTACCATAAACTGCTATTTACGAGCTCTGCCTGTGAGCCAACTACACATGTCTGTGAACCAAGTTGGCGGTCCTAACTCTGTTTCCACACTCGCCGTCAAACCTAGCCATAAACATCCGTTTACCGTCGGATACTAATGACTTTCCTACGTACACATAAAGCCAAGAGATTCTCGAAGGAATGCCCAAAGGAACCCAATTGTTTCTTAAGTTAATACCTTTTACCTAGTATTTTTATAGCTTTTCTAGAAACCCGAGTTCTTAGAATTAACCTACCGACAAACTGTGAACGGAACCGAGTTCTGTCTGTGAGGCAAACTCTCTTTTAGTTATTTATTCTTAATTTTTTAGCAATATTATAAACCCCCTAGTTATAAAACATATACGGCGACGGCTTTATGTGTACATAGTAATTGTTTAATTCTCGATTAAAATGTACTTTTTAAGTGAGGTGAAGTAATCGAAGTGGTAAGCTTCGGAATCCACCTCGAACCAGATTCCACCATTACACCATACACATTTTTATTCAGATAATCCTCGCTTAGAGCATGCTTTAGATAGTTGTTACTTGTATGACCTCTTAAGTCTTCTCTGTTCTTCTGCCTTGCCTCGCTTGACACTGCTTGCGCCGATCATAACTTTAGCACTGCTTAACCACCTTATACCATACATATCCTTGTAAATATCCTTGGACACTTAGTGTAGATAGCGTAGCGCCTAGCGAACCACCTAGACCTAGAACTAGACCTAGACCTAGACTTATACACAACCATACATTTTTAGAGACAACACCAACGATCGATTTATTATTTCTACGTATTTTGAGTTCTCCGTTTTGTGTTAAAAAAAATATAGGACTATAATCGAAAATGTAGCTACAACTTGGTAACAAACAATTGGCATTGAGGCAGTAAAAAGTACCACAAAAATCAAGTATCCAAATCCGAAAAATAGATTAATTAGTGTGCAGACTTTACCAGATAATGAAGGCTTAAAATCAAAGCTAAAAAAGGAAGTGTTCAAGTATATATGTATGTGTATACTCCCGAGTAGTGTATGGAATTGTTTAAATGTTTACTTGCCACTTAGACTCTAGGTTATCCAATTATAATCCCGCATTCAATAACCCTTCGATATATATATATAATACTTCAATCTAGTACCAATTGAAACCGCATTTGAATATGTACGTACGTATTTTGTTGCAGTGAAGTATCATATTAATTGCTTTATTTATGTTCAATATATAGTATACCTTACCTTACCCGATATATATATATTGCAAGGTAAACATACATGTCTCAATGTGTATCTTTACTTTGTGGCTTATCTACACGTACCAACAACAACAATAACAACCAACAAACATATATCCAATATATATATATTGCCCTCGCTCCTTTATGTGTGGCATAGGACAACCGTAGTTCTTAATGTAAACACAGATACACCTATAACCGTATTCAAGAATATCCAAAGCAATGAATGGATCCACAAGAAATCGGTCCAGGAGAATAACAAAGATCCAAAATTCGAAATTGCAATCCTTATAATTGGTCCAAGCCCATTCGAAGGTCGCCTTCATTTCGGAAATCCCTGTGTTTTGTTCCTGGACTCTCAAAGATTTTTTTGGTAGACTGATTTCGAGTGGGTGGCATTCATGGTATCTTAGTTCTATCGTTTTTAATAATGAGTGTCTTCTGCTAAACTCTTTTTAAACCCAGATGCTGGAGCTGCAGGATGCGTCGAGGCATCCCTCCCAGGAATCGCTAACCGGCGCCGATGCTGGCCATCTACATCCTGGACATTCGTACATGAATGGACACAGGCGATCGCCTAGTCTGAGGTACTTGCTACTTCCACTAAATCATACATTTAATTAATTTAATAACTTTTTTTCGCAGACACAACGGCTCTCCTTTGGCCAGATCTCCCAGTCCTCGGCGACGTGGCCATCAATACATACATCATGATATCGGGTTCTCCGATACCGTATCTAATGTTGTAGAGATGGTCAAGGAGACGCGTCATCCTAGGCATGGCAACAGTCATCCGCGGTATCCAAGAGGTATTTATTATTGGCTGCAATGATTGGCCACAAAACCAACTCTACGGCCTGGGTTGTGCGTCTATAAGCCCTGAGAAAAAATTTAATCTAGATCCAAAAACCCTCCTATTTAACCTGGATATCTGGTTGTCTGCATATCCCTCCCATTAATGCCTTTAATTAGTAATAAACTCTTAACCCAAGGGTCCTGCAATGGACGCACAATATCCAAGATTATGACTCGGCTCCAAGTGCCGAGGATTTTCTAATCTATTTTGTAGTATCTTAGTTATATATACGGATATATATATATGTCTACAATTCTATAGTTATAAAAAACAAAACATTTTTTACTACAAAAAAATATACGAAAAAGAAAAAAAAAACTAATATACAATAACTATGATTTTCTACGGTTAAGTCTTCCTTTTTGTGTTATTTATTTACGATGTTACCTAATTCAAAAGCCAACTGAAAATAAAAACCAAAAACCGAAAACAATTACCAAATACGTAAACTGTTGTGCCCCGACATCCTTAATTATTACGTTTTCTTTATTATTGTTGTTATATGTACAATATAGGTTCATGGTCAGCATCGACAAGTCCGGCCCGTTCGCCTTCGCCTTCTCGTTATGGTGGTCATTTGTCTCGCAGTAAACGCACTCAACTGCCTTATCCCACATATGGGACAACCAGTCTATGTCAAAGGTCACGATCGCCGAGTCCCGCTCGACTTCAGGAGATGCGTGAACGAGACAGACTTGGTTATGGGATTGATATGGGTACATCTCTTTAGCACATTGTTAACTAAAGTCCAAAAATCGAATATCGAATCAAAAACAAATCAAAATCCACTCAAAACTCAAACTCAAACTCAACTCCAACCTAAACTTAAATCAAATTCAACAAACTCAACAAACTCAACTCGTTTTCTATAATATGCTAGTATTTTCTTCTACACAAATTTCTTCAACTTCAACTTCATCTCGACTTTTACCAACATCTCTCAGAATCAGACATGCTTAATTACTCGTAACTCGTAACTAACTATTCGTATTCGTGCATCAATAGTTGCCGAACATGCTTAACATGTACATACATGTATTGTTCAATCAGTCAATCATAGGACCCAATCCAGTTGGGGCCTATCTCTCTCATACATCCCACACGAAGGCTCCACATCGATGAATCGAATCCATCACAATATGTACTCCACTATTCGTACTCGTACTCGTACTCTTGTTACTCTAGCAGCGTTCATGTTTTCATTTCTCTAGATGCCTCATACTCGTACCACACCCCACCTATATTATAATCACATCTCGTATGTATGGTTCTGCCATGTACAGACATCTAGACATTCATTCTCATCCCAAAACTAAACCACACTGAATCTCTGGCCATGAATGGTTTCTTTTACGTAACTTTCGCAATATTTTCAATGTCAGGGCTACATAATAGTTTCTACGGACTCGAAGCGGTATTACGAGAGAGATACTACTTTATATACATAGGTACACCTACCGAATATACTCAACACACGTGTCTAGTAGGAGGGGGGCTGAGATAAGTGAACATAATTTGCCATTTACCTGCCAGTCTCTATCCCAAGAAGGTGAAGATCGTAATGCCATAGCGTAGTTTTATTTATTTTTTTTTGCTTTTTGATAACGACGACCTCTGTCAGACCTCTGATCACTGACCAAGAATCTCTATTAAAAGCCTGCTTCTTGTTCCAAAAACTACACACTCGTTACTTTAACATACTCGTCAGCAACCAGTAAAGTTTCCAGAATTAAAAAAAAAAAAAAAACAAGTACGAATTCGGGGCGGAGAAAATTCGGCGACTGAGCTCTCTAATTACTAGAAACATAATTTGGGATGCAGTTTTGGGTTCAGTATCTATCTTACCTATCTGTCAATGTGCGTATTTAGCCGTGTTTTGCACCATTTCGTTGATCCTTATTTCATCCGTTTCGTCTTTCGTCTCTCTCTCTCTCTCTGTCTCGCTCTCTGCATAAGTGCTGTATACTCCTATACATAGTGTGTGTATATAGTGTATATCGAATCGTACAGTCATGCATGTTGCCACAAAAATCATCCAACTCTTGTGTACATATTAATAATAATATTCTGAATACATTATTTTGCACCGTTCCTTGCCGTTGAATGTATTTATAAAAAGTATCGATTGCACACGCTTTGTGTAGACTGTAGTGAATGCTTTTAATTTCGAGAGCATTTCTTGGACGTCATATGTACAAGTTCCAGTAATCATACAATAAGTTTAGAGTGGGACATGTTCGCTTGGAGATTTCTATGGAGAGTGCAAGGACTGGAGGCTTTAAACTGGATCTAGCTGAGTCCTACTTTAGATGAATATTGAACCATCTGATTATGAACGGGGAACGAATTTCTGCAACGAATTATTCCAACGAATTTTTTCCAACGAATTTCTCCAACCAATTATTCCAACGAATTTCTTTAACGAATTATTCCAACGAATTTTTCCAATGAATAATTCCAACGAATCTCTCCAACAATTAAAATCTGCAAGCTCGAACATGTCCCATTCTCGTTCGTAACAAGTAACATCATGTATTTTCTTGGAGCATTGTCCTCGTTAATTGTCAAATTACGAAAAACCTTTAGGCACACTACTCTGTTCAGTATCAGTATCATAATATCATAATCTAATATAATATATATAAACCACTAATTATTCCTGTCTGCGAGAGAAGTAACCCCAGTGTCCTGTGTTCCCGTTCCCGTTATCGCAGGTGGCGCGCACGTCCAGCACAGCTACCCAACGTTGGCATCCCGGCGTGCCGGCATCGGCCGCCGGCTACCGCCGACTCCCAGCAAGCCGTCAACGCTGCAGCTCAAGCCGACCAACATCAACTTCCCCAAGCTGAACGCGAGTCCGACCCACGTGAGTAGCCACTGGAAACATGGCAGTGAAGAGCTTAAACTGACTCTTCTCCTCCTTTTATAGACGCATCACTCGACGCCCCACAGTGTTCACTCGCTGCCACACCATCGCGACCTGCTGCGTGATCCCAGGGACATGTACTACAGCAGCAGGGATCGCGAGCGGGACAGGGAGCGGCTTAGGGACCGGGATCGAGATCGGGACCGCTTGCACGAGTACGACCTGCGATTCGAGTACCGAGACCGAGAGCGGGAGCTGTACGAGCGCGAGCGGGATCGCGAAAGGGAGGTCGAAAGAGAAAGGTGAGTTCTAACGAAAATTATTTACTAAATAAATAAATTCTTAACAAATTAATCCCTTAACCCTCTTATCCTCAGACTGGAATATATAGCACCGCTGTCGTTTGAGCAAGCGCTGGCTATGGGCCGAACAGGTCGTGTACTGCCATCTCCAGTCCTGAATGGCTTCAAGCCGAAGAGCGGCCTGAATACTCGACACTCCGATTCGGATGAGGAGGATTGGTGCTAGCAAAGGCTTTGATTGCGATCGCGTAATCGAAAGGATCAGATCTGGGTATAGCATTCGGCCATATGCTCATCACTGTCAGCACCGAACTTGGATCACAATTTTGATACGATACAACACCACGGCTACCAGCAGCAGCCGCCTGAATCCCTACTACATCCTCGCCAGCAGCACCTACAGCCGCATCCATGTTCACTCCCCCCTCACCATCACCATGTGATGTACCTACCCCATCGTAGGTATGCCCCGCATCCATCCGACATCAAATTGGCCAGAGACGACGACGGCTTACAGCAGCAATCAGTACCGAATCGACCATCGCAATCGCAACTACAACTACAACCACTACCACTAGATGACCATCAGCAGCAACAACAGCAGCAGTGGCTCCGGCTGGGGCCGTACTCGCTGCCCGAGACCAGGGCCACGTCGCCCCACTCCGAGTTCGAGTTCATCGCAAGAACCACTGCAGCAACCACAACACCAAGGACAACCACTAATAAGAACGAAGCAATGATATTAAGCGTACCAATTAAAATAAAAACGTCCCCACTAGCTATTAAAAAGATATATTCCGATAACGACATTAACTATAACGATAATGCCGATCTAGACAAGGCTAGCATAGAGATAGGGCCAGGGTCAGGGCTCCCACTCGAGTTGGAGCACCATCATCAACACTCAAACCCACACTCGCTGTATTCGCATCATACGCTATGAGGAGGAGCCACGAAAGGAGCCGGAGCCAGAACCAGCAGCAACCACAGAACCAGGAATCAGGAACCGGGAACCAGGAACCATGAACCAGGAACCAGGAACCAGGAACCAGAACCAGTAATTAGAATCCGCGGTCAGTTCAACCTTGAACTGCATCCGAAGACCAGGTGTAAAGATATATGTGAAGGAAGAGGTAAAGATAGTAGCAGTAGTGAACGCAGACTATAGGGCTTTAACGCTATACATGTGTAGGCTTAAGGAGGATCGAAGGACGAGCAGCTCTTACAGCGTATTGTAATTGTACTTTTTTCTAATGTCAGGGACAAGGCCTAGAAGAACAAACACACAGCAGCAAAACTGAATATAGAGCTCTTCAAACACACACACACACGGAGTAGGTCTCGTAAGTATTTAGGTAGTTAGTACAGAGTTTAGTGAGTACACCACGCCGCATTACTTACATCTTAGGTTTATCTCTAGGTCTTAGGTCAAAGAGGAGGAGGAATCAGTCGGTAATCTGCAAGCGTTTTTGTCTTGTTTGTATTTAAACTTAAACTCAACTCAATTATGTAAATTTAAATGCGAAATTATATGTATTTATTCGATGTACATAACAGATTAATTAATGTAGATAACAAATTTTTGTACGTAATTACGATTATTACCAATCCGCAAGCCAGGATTCGATTCGATTCATTCGTGTATTATATTCGAGAGAGAGAGAGAGAGAGAGAGAGAAAGAACTTCGAAGGCACAGATATAACTTTATATAATTTGTACAGACCAGTTTCCTGTAAATTAACTCTTTGAATTTCCCCTTTGCGGCAGTTTCTAGTTCAAGTATTCTAATCGGTTGCCAGGATGTGTAAGTCCTTTTGTACGATGACACATGTGTAGATAAATCCAGTCCAGTCCAGACACACACTCACACTCTTCTCCAGCCAGCCCAGTCAGAACAGTCAGAACAGACAGAACAGCCAACCCCTCGCCAGAGATTGTGTATGTTTTGTTCACGTAATACTCTCTCGTCTGCACTCAAGCGACTATAGTAGGAACTTAAAAATCAAACCAATTAGTGTAATAGATATGGCGGCGACGACGTAAATCGTTCGCCTGGATATCGAAAAGCGCACAAATATTGTAATTTAAATAACGAAATGAATCCATACAACTTAAGCGATTAATAATAGGATTTACACGCAAACTGTACTTACCAATTACGATCAAAAATAACGACTAGAAACCGAAAACCGAAACTTCAGCTATATATGTACGATACTTAATACTTATTACTAAGCAACACTATGTAGCAAGACACACACTCACATGGGATGGGAATGGGCACCGATACACACAGAGGCAACACCTTGGAGTATATTAATAATATTCTTAATTACGGACTCGTACATGGCATACCATATAGCTAAACAACAGTTCATAAAACTATAGTGTCAAAATAGGAACAAAACAGAAACCATACAAAGCGTATTGGCTAAGGAGGGCCTTCGCCTTTCCGACTGCTTCCACAAGAGATTTGTCCAAGATATTCTTGATGTTGTTCATTCTCACTCGGTTTACTCTCTCCTCCCCTGTCTTGGACCAAGATCGGAAGGGTTTATTCATTATTTTGTACATCACACACCGCGTGCTTTTGCTTTGACATCTCCACGCAGGTAGAGTTCGCAGCAGGCCGGCGCAGCTAATTAGAGACTAGTCTAGTTCGTTTAATTGCTAAAAAACTAACTCCAATCATTGCCTCATTGCCAAAATATAAGAGTATAATAAATAAATTAAAAGGAAAAATAAGAAATTAGTACAAAAAGTGTGGAGTAGAATATTTAAGGGTCTCGTTTTGATATTGCCTGTACTATATATATATATATGTTAATCCATCTAGAGGAGCCTCACTAAGTTTGCAAACAAATATTGGCAGTCCATTTTATATATACTCGTATATGAGATTAGACATACTCGCCGATAGCAAGTAATTCGCTTTCTAAAAGCCCACAATCCCGCTCGTTCACTTTGCTTCTTCGGTTTTACCAAAAACTACTCAGCCATCCAGCTGCGAACTCTACTTGACTCATGAGAACCTGAACCAGCTTACCCATGATCAGGCGCAGGGATCAGCATCGATGATACTTCGGGAGAAGAGTAACATAGGAGTAGGCGCCACACCCCTCCGCCATGCCAAAACTGAAGTAACCTTTCTAAAAACAAATATAGATCGATATATAGCCATCGATTGTTCTTCCAGGCTCTTGCATTCCTCATTTCTCAGATACAGATACAGATACAGATACTCAGATACAGATACTCAAGTACGCAGATACTTGTAATTCCCATTACAGCAAGCTAGCTCCACCTCCACCTCTTCGTACTCGTACTTACTCACTTTACACCAAAATCCCGCCACTGAGATGCATGTAGAGATCGAAGATCGGAGATAGGTATGACCATGAGAATCTGTGTTCATTTTGCCCCGAGTCGTCATATGTGGCTTACTCTCTTTCTAAAACCATATATATATTTAATCTTTAACCTTACGATTCGATTGTGCATTTCGTTAACCAAACTTAACTGCTTACACTGTCTGGTTTTGAAACAAAACGAGGAAGGGAAAGGTCATATAGGAAGTACTTTACTTACAAGTAGCTCTGAATTCTTTACAAGGCAACCAAGATAAGTAAGACGGATATAGGCATATAGGGATATATATAGTGTTATGCGAATGGAACATAAAATGATATTTATATATATATATGGTATATATATATATACATAAAAAACTAGAACAATTTAAAGCTGGTAAAGCTAAAGGAGTGTAATGATAATGCATATACATAAATACATATATCAGAAAAACTAAAAAAAAAATTACACTAAATATATCTTAACTGAATATACACTAAGGTAATAAAGCAGTTTAAAATATTATCATTAAGAGACGCTAGAGTAATTGAACTACGTTTAATATTTAATTATGTAATTATAAAGACGACTTGTAGTTTATATACAAGACATATACATACATAAACATATAAAAATAACATAAATACCTGCCTTCAACAAAATTTGTTAATAAAAACCATTAATACTTTCTTATTTTACATATAAAGTAAAGGAATTACATAATAATAATAAGTAATATTAATAATAATAATAATAAAAAAACAGCAAAAAATGAACAAAAATTTCCAGAAAAATTACAAGCAAAATTAATGAAGTTTCTATCTATTTTTGGGGGTGAAAAGTGAACTGGATATTATTTTTAAATGACTTTAAACTTTTTAAAGAACACAGCAGGCATTGGGAGTCGATCGCACAGCTAAAGTTCACTGATGAGACTCGATGTGGTATCGGTCGAAACATGTATGGACAACCCCGCTGTCCAATAAGATCTGTGTGTGATCTTGGCATATAATCGCGTCTTGATTTACATATGAGAAATTAAGCCGGTTAGACCTCGAGTTAGCTCCACCTTAAATTATTTATGTAATTAAGGTTAAAAATATTTATTTAATATTTCTTATTAATAAATATCTTCCATTCCTTTTTTCAGGCCCTGGTTTCTGCACAGAGTTCAAGAGTGTAAGCCCCAAAAGCTGCATTAATAGCTTCGAAAGCAAGCTTGTGGTCCCATTCCCACACCCACACCCACTTATTAGTTCCCAGTTCCCAGTTCCCGCTTACAGAACAGCTGGGCAGGGAGAACTTTGGTCAAGCAGCAGCTCTGTGTTGGACGCACAACCCCCTGGCAAGACCATCAGCTGATCCGGTGGACATGCGCAGTGGCTGCAGGCGAAGCAGGCGCAGGCACAGCGAGAACATATCGATTTTGTGGTTCCCAGTGCCCAGTTCCAGTTGTTGCTACATTTGCCAGTGGGCAACAGCAGTAGCGCGTCTATCAGAGCCAGGACAGACAGAGCCACCACCCATCCCCCAAATGGATGGGGTGATTAGCTAGCACCGCAAAAGGACACCCGTACATAGACAGCGCCAAGCTGCAAGCTCCTTCCTGTGCACCGCACCATGGGCGGGGATGCGAGCCCATCAATCAGTAGATAATTGAGGCGACTTTTGAGAGACTACCAAGAACCGCAACCACGACCGAGTCCAAGCTCAAGGCGGAGTGACCTAAAAGCGAGTTGAGGGGGTGAGAAGGGTAAGCCAGGTGTTGGCAGCATGGAGATACCCATTTCGAACATCCTGCTGCTGTGCCTGATCTTCCTGCTGATCGGCGGCGTGGTAATGATCCTGCTGCAGTACCTCATCTTCATCAAGTTCTCCAACTTGCCCGACGAGAGCGAGGAGCAGAAGCAGATGAACGCCAAGTACACCCTGCCGCTGGTGAGTTCTGGGGCAGCTCGTATCAAGGGCACCTGCTAATTAATTAATTACATACTTACCTCATTAATTAATTACGCCCCTCACCCCCCAAGAACATCAAGCAGACGGCACGCAACCTGAAGGGGACACCGAACTCCGCCCAGGGGACGGGCTTGGGCTTGGGTTCGGGCAACAACGGATGCGAGAACCACCAGGACAGCCTCCAGGGCGCCTCGGCCCTCATCTCGCTGAACTTCGTGATGCAGTTTCTCTTCCACGAGTTCAAGAACTCGAACCGTGTGCGCAAGTGGTTCTACCGCAAGCTGTCCATCGAACTGGACGAACTGATAACAAAGACTACCACCGGCAAGCTCCTTGACAAGCTCACGGTGGGTCCTTAGGGTTTCCTTAACTGGAACAAAGGTAACCCTTTCCCTTTCCCCAGATCAAGGAGCTCGAGCTGGGCGACCAGTTCCCGGACATCAAGTCCTTGTCAGTGCACAACGTGGAGCTGGATGTGGGCGAGCAGCGCATCGATAACCTGGATCTCCTGCTGGACATCAACTATGTGGGCAACTTCTCCACGTCCATCGATGCGGACATGGTGCTGGGCAAGAAGGGTTCCATAACGCTGAAAGGTGAGTGAGCTCCCAGCTTGATAATGGGTGTCCATCCGTGTTTTTTCAATTCTTTGATGAATTTAATTAATTTTTTTGGACACAGTCAAGCAACTCTCGGGCACGGCACGTCTGCAGTTCACTAGGAAACCGTACACCCACTGGTCTCTGAGCTTCCTGGGCGATCCGGAGCTGATTCTAGACATCGAGTCCAAGTACCAGGGCCGGCAAATGCAATCAAATATCACCAACCTGATCTCCAACCAAATCCGGAAGGCGGTGCGCCGGAAACACACGCTGCCCAACTACAAGTTGCGATACAAGCCCTTCTTCCACTGGACCGCCGAGGAGGAGGCCGGCGACTGTGACATCCAGCCCAATGGTCTGCTCACCGTTCGCCTCGCCGAGCTATCGCGCCTCATGCCCTGTTCCGGCGTCGGTGGCACCTACTGCACCATCACTCTGGCCCCCGTGCCCTTCATCGAGGCCCAGCAGCGCGATAGCCGCCATGTCCTCATCTCGATGGACGTCTTCATACACAAGGCAAAGAACCAGCAGATCGGGATCGTGTTCAAGCAGAGCGGCAGCCAGGTGGTGCGCATCGAGTCCGTGCTCCCGAACACGCCGGCCTGCAAGTCCAACCTTCTCGCAGGCGATATCCTGGTGGCCATTGAAGGCAGGCCAGTCACCACCATCCAGCAGATCGCCAAGGTAGTGAAGACGCTGCAGGCCACGGTCTTTAGCCTTCGTATCGAGCGTGTCATTCCCGGGATCATACGCAACGACGCCATCCTGGAGGACGTTGAGAAGTACGATGAGATGTGCGACCTGCCGGTCCTACCCCCGCCTCTGCGTCCGGAGTTGGAGTCTGATCCCGCTGGACCCGCTGAGGTGGCACCCAAGCACCTGGCCGTGAAGCCAGGACTCGGCGGCACACCCACCAACTCGCCCAAGAAGTCCAATCTCATTGCCAAGGCCATCAAGAAGACCATGAGCCGGGAGAGCGGCGACAAGGACAAAGAGAAGGAGAAGGAGCGCGAAAGGGATAAGGACAAAGACAAGGAGAAGAGCAAGCCGGAGGAGTTGGAGAAGCCCACGGCTGACGAGGTGAACTACTTCTTCCAGCACTCGACCATTGACTGCGCCTTCAGTCCGCTGATCCACATGGACGATGTGTGCAGCTTCCAGCTGGACGCCAGTAGCCGGTTCCTCAACGTATGCGTCTTCGGCAAGGCCGGCGGCGAGACCGTCCTGTTGGGCTACAACAACGTCCAGATTGGCCAGATCCTGGTGGAGTGCTCCGAGACTAGCCTGAACCAGTGCCTCAAGCAGATAGCCCTAAACCCGGCCTCCCTCCAGGCAGTGTAAGTAGCTCCCTCATAGCTCGATCATCTGGATAATCCTCATACTCTTCCCTTTGAATCCCAACAGGAAGACGCATTCTTTGTCCAATCAGTCTGGCTTCAATCCCAATCTCTGCTTTGGTGACATCCTCTTTGGTTTCTCTTGGATGGGCAATCCCAATGTGACCCTGGGGGAAGCTGCTACTAAGAGCGGTGGCACCAAGTCCCATTCCCCAGCCAGGTGAGCTTTAGAAACTAAAAATGTAATTAATAAATAAAAATAATTTTAGAAACCCTTTGACGGGGGGCGATCGCTTGGCCTCGGAGGATCACTCCTGCGAGATGGCTTTCCTTAAGTCAACGAACACCTTCTCAGACAGCTTCATATCCGGCGGCTCCACCTCGAGCTCCAGCGCCGCAGTGGCTCCGCGGGCGCACAACTTCGTGAGGACGCACTTTCATCGCGCCACCCAGTGTGACTTTTGCGGCAAAAAGATCTGGCTGAAGGACGCCATGCAGTGCCACGAGTGCTCAATGTGCTGCCACAAGAAGTGCATAGCCAAGTGCCAGAATGCCACCGTTTGTGGCCCGGTGGATTGCTCTGGCTCTATGCCTTCGTCTTCGGCTTCGGCGTCATCGACCTCCGTTTCGACGACCGTGGTTACCCGACCGGAGTTTACCATCACGCAGGCAGACAACTCGGAGATGCCGCCGGTGGGAACTGAAGCGGAAAGAACAGGCTGTCCTAACCAGCTTTCAGACGAAGCAGCATCGCTAGGCGGTGACCAAAGCTCGGTTCCGGCTCCGGCTTCGTCCTCCCTCGATGTGCACCGGTCCAGCATCACGGGAATGCTGGCGCAGGGCATCAAGCGGCAGGCGAGCAACCTGGACATACCCGGTATCGTGTCCTCACTCACTGGCAGTGGACAGCAGCTTAACTCCAAGAGCCTCCCTCCGAGCCCCCAGCACACACCCTCACGGTGAGTTTGGTCTTCTATCCCTTTAAATATTCCAGGGTAAGCATGACCAGATGGTCTCCCTACAGAAAATCATCAATTGTGGAGGCGGTGGCGCCTGATCCCCAGCACAATCCCTTCGAGCGGGTCACCCAACATCTGGAGACCCTGCCCTCGGAGTGTTCACTGCTCAGCGTGGAGCAGGTTATCCTTATCACCGAGCCGATCATCCGGCACACCCGCAGCGAGGATCTGATGAACTTGGCGAAGAGCTCCAGCAAACACTTGTATGCCAGCACTCCGCCGGACGAGCGAGTTGCCAGGATTAACGAGCTGGTAGGCCAAGCTCACCTTATCTTTTAGTGAATTTGTTGAATTCATTCACAGGAGTGTATTCATTCCTTTAAGTTCATTCCGCAAAGTTAACAGTTTTAGTTTATTCCCTTAAGTTCATTATTTGAAACGAATAATTCACTCTCTAAAATGAACACCTGCTTTGCTTACTCTATCCTTTGGACTTCCTTCACTAAAGTTTATTCATTAATTTAAGTTCATTCCATAAAGTGAACATTTTTAGTTCTTTCCTTGTAGTTAATTATTTGAAATGAACAGTTCACTATCTAAAATGAACACCTTCCTTTAATGTTTATTAATTTATTCAGTTCATTTCGGAAAGTGAACATTTTTATTTCATGTTCATGTTCAAGTTCATTCCTTGAAATAAACAGTTCATTCTCTAAGATGAACACCTCCGTTTGGCCTTCCTTCCAGCTAACGAAGCTGAAGATAGCCCTGGACGCAGAGACTGAGGGCTACACGACGATGAACGAGGCCGAGAAGGCCACGGATGCGGCGTCTTGGAAACCGGCAACATGCGGCGCGGAGAACAGATCCGATGAGCGTCTCCAGGCTCTCAGCATCATTATGCTGTATCTGTGCACGGGCCTGCAGCATGCTCAGGGCGTGATCCTGCAGTAGACCCGCAAAGTCAATGTTTAAGTATCACTTACACCCAGTTTATATATAGGAGTGTCTGCCCATTTCGAATTGATCTTTGACTTTTATAAAGTGTTTTGAGAGGCTGAGTTAAAATAATATCTGAATCCATCGTCATACATTATCAGGGGTGCTACAGAAAGCTCTGTGGAATATAAATCAATTTAAATGGTGCTACAAAACCTACACAAAAATAATTAACAATCAATTTTACTGCGTAGTCTGACATCTCTTCAATTAATTTCAAGTTCATGAATATTTCTATGATATGTGAAAAGGAAATTTTTTTATTTTCAGGAACTCAGCGCCTCTCAAAACATACTAAATAGAGGGATTATATTTTTAAAATGAGCCTTTTGGTTTGGTAGATGACCATTCGCATTCGGTGTACTTAATTGTCGTAATTTTTAATTACTCATAAGTATAGTAGACTGGAAATGTGTTAGTGAATTTATGGGCATTTTTAATCCGTGTTGTGTCATGCTTACCTAAACAAGTATTTCAATTTTAGCCATACGTTCCGATCAAACTTTACGCTTATTTGTCAGTTTTGATGCAAATTTGTACATAAGTATTATATGTAAACCCGATACCAACATCTATAGTGTTTAAACTTGTTTTTACGAATAAAAATTTTAAACCTAACGATCTATTTAAGCGATATATCGAACTTTTGATTACAAATTATGTCGTAGAAGGAACCAACTTGTACGTCAAAAATCGTTACTTTTCTCTACTTACGTTAAAATTCGTTACTTTTTGTTTACTTACGTAGTTTTATTACGTCTTGTTCATATGGTGTGACTATGTTCTTAAAAATTTCAGCTAAATAATCGGGAAAAAGAGGATTAGCCAGATCTGGCTAGAAAATAGCTAGAAACCAATAACTAGGATGTTTTTTTTTGTATTTGTTAAAACGAAGATTTCTTGTGCTTAAAGCTACGTACTCACCAGCGCTAAAATTTAGCAACCAAATGAGTGCGAGCGAGAGACAAATACACTTTTTCGTCCCCTCTTAGCAAGGTCGGTACGCAGATGAGCTAAGAGAAATACTAGAATATACTAGAATGAACAACGCGCTAGATATTTTAAATCGGCTGAGTCTTCGCAAGGGTGGCGCGAGAGGAAGGAAATATTTGATAATTCCCCGCGACCCTTGCGAAATTGAGACAGGCAATTGGAAACAAAACCCTATGGCGGGACTTTCCAGCGGGAAAAAATTAATTTATTTACAATACAATTAAAGAAGATCCAATTATATGCAATCTTGACCATAAAATAAAAAAATTAAAAATATTAAAACAAAATGAAGTCTTAAAATATGTATGTTATTTCACAGAGAAATAAGCAAATCAAACGAACAAATTACTTAAATTATGATTTCCAAAGCCGCGGGGCCAGCTCCCGATGCCGCCGACGAGGACGAGCTGCTCCTGGCCCTGCAGCTGCTGCTACTACCACTGCTGGAGCAATATAAAGGGGCCAAAATCAGAATTTTAAAAATTATGGACAAGAGATCATTGCGCGGCGACTTAACCGCCAATTTCGTGGCAGCAGTCGTCGTGGACGCGGATGTGCCTAACGATGACTATGGGCAGGGCGACACTTCGCAATTGTTCTACGACTACAATGCGGAGAGAACCACTAGCGGCCACCTGGACAAGGAGGTGGAGCAGCAGACGGAAGAGACCAGACACACAAAGATGCC
>VNJZ01011245.1:0-14928 GCA_008042795.1 Drosophila asahinai
AAAAGAATTGGACGTGCAATCTGATTCTGATTCTGATGAGGATCTAATCGAAGGATGCTCTATAGAACTAGAAGAAGAAGAAGAAGAAGAAGACGATGTTTAAAACAAAAACCAATTTATTAATTAAAATGTATTACATATATATAAATGTAAGAAACTTGACTGAATTCAGAGTAAAACTTAATTTTTAAGAATAATACTAGGAATTATTTAGTATGGGAGGCTAAAGAAGGCGTGGTCGCACAGACTCAAAATTTTGTTTGCATGCTCTACTTACTAAAAAATAATTATGTGCAAAGTTTGAGGTCTGTAAGTCAATTTTTAGAGTTTATGCCAAAAAAATCGACTTTTGGACCATAGTGGAGTGGTTGCACTTTTTTGTTTTTCAATATGATGTTGCTAATGTTCTTTGCAGAAAAAACTTTTCTTTAAGGTCATCTATAAATTCGTTGGGGGTTACGTCGGGCTCGATTCCGTTCTTCTTAGCTTCATTCAGGTAATTGGACACGGCTCAAAAATGTTCTTCAGATTTGGTTTGATGTTTGGTTTCGCGTATATTCCCTTTAGCACAAAATGAAAATTTCCATCCCCGACCAGCGCAACAATTTGTTGACCTTTTTTGTTGAGCTGTTCTCCCTAATGTAAATTGGAGGGGGTTTTGGTTTCTTTTGGGTCTCTTGACCCAGTTCCGGTTGACCATCCGCTAAAAGAGGAAATCTGTTTTTGTTAGATCTCCCGGGTTGATCGTTGTCTCTTTGGACACTGTTTATCTTTGGATTGTTAAGCCAATGCTTACGCTTAATTTGGCTGTAGCGATCCATGCCGATCTGTATGGCCGTGGCCAATTGTTGAATATTGCCGATATTGGCTTTGGAGCTTGCAGTTTTTGTTGCCATTGCAGTCATCGCAGTCATTTCCGCGATATTGGCCGTTGCTGTAGTTGTTGCTGTGGCTATTTCCGCCGTTACTGTAGTTGTTGCTGTTGCTTTTGCTGCAGTTGCTACAATTTGTTCACTGCTTGTTGGTGGGGTTTTTACACTGAGAACTCCATGATGTAGGTGTAGGAGTGAGCAAGTCCATGCTCTTTCGCTATCGACCTGGCGGTCGATGGTTGCTCTTTGTCGCCGTTTAGTTGTTGCCGCGCGTTGAGAAATACGAGAAATAATCGTTACTTGGGCTCATAAAGCTTCTACACTCTTTCTTTTGTTCGTCGGCCATTGTGCGTGGTATTTTTATAAAATAATTATGCACTTATTTTAATCATATCACTTATTTTGTGAATCGAAAACTATTTATTTTTCTGTTCGTCTTTTCGCTTATGAAACTGGCAATAGTTTAGGAGATATCGAAGTCATTAAGATTGGGGGTATTTCTCGCGAAGGTAAGTTTTCCTGGCGTTTTCTTGGAGGCATCTTCTATTGTATCTCTTCTATTTATTGCCTCGGAGTCATCACATTTCCTGCAGTTGCCACTGTCGGAAATGCCTAGCTTAACTGCGTGAGTCGCATCCAAGCAGTGACATGTGAGTATTCCCACTAACAGTCCAACAATTTTCCGTGGTACGTGCACTACTTATTGGATGAGTTTTTAACTACGTTCTTTACACGTGAGCTTCGAGATTTTGCAGGTGTGGAGGTCCTTCACCTGCCTTTGATTCACACGAAGCGTTTTTAAGCAGACAGGCACGTTCTCCACGCTGACGTTCGCCAGCCCGACGCCTTTCTTTGAAAGATCGTCCGCCGCCTTGTTACCATCGATGTCCTGGTGGCTGGGAACCCAGTAGATCCGCACTGACCGTGCTGAGGATATATAGTGCCTCCCTGTTCACCAGTATATTTTTGGAACAGAACGCTGACGACTGAATGGATCTTATCGTCGTTTGACCGTCTACGAATAGGTTGACCGCCGTATATGGCCGGTCTATGGTCTGGACGGTCTCTGCCGCTTTCCTGATGGCGAAGACTTCTGCATGAAAAATGCTGCATTGCCCTGGTAGCTTATATGACAGCCTTATCTCAGGGTCTGTACAGTATATCCCCGCTCCTACTCATCCTTCCATCTTGGAACAGTTGGTATATATGTTGACGTGCCGATTATGCTCCTGACCGTTTTTCCAGTCGTCTGGTCCCATGAATGTTGTGGTTCAACTTCCGGTTAAGTTCTGGGTATGAAATAGTCAGATAGACTGATCAGTTATCGACCTATTTATCTATGCCCGTATCCTTGTAGCGACATATACTGAGTCCCGGCATAAGCTGTTATTTTAAGGGCTTTCCTCTTGAATATCTTGACCAGGTCGTCGACCACCCTATCCATAGGAGGAGCGGGGGATCCATAGCGGTGTATCTTAGTAAAGAAAAGAAGGTCTGCCTTGTCCGCGTTGATACTGAGTCCCGGAATAAGCTGTTATTTTAAGGGCTTTCCTCTTGAATATCTTGACCAGGTCGTCGACCACCCTATCCATCCCTATTCTGTGTATATTGCAGAGAGCCATGGGGTTATCGCTTGTTTGGTCACCGGTAGCACGGCTGAAAATATTCCGTCTAGCCCTGGTGCATTTATACCCGTGATGGAGAGTATAGCCCAGTGGATTCTTCTAGAGAATTATAGATCATTTGGGGGTTTTCCTCTCTAGTTGCTAGGACCCGGTGCTCATAGGCATCGGAGACCTCCGTGCACCCTGGAAAGTGTGCTGTTAGGGCCTTTTCGCTGCATTCAGTCCACTGTCCGTCGTCCCGTTGAAGCTGACTCTGTACGGTAGGTCGCATTGCTTACTACTTTGACAGTCTAGCCGTTTCTGGGACCGTCTCGACCGTCGTCACAAGTTTCTTTGCTCCCTGCGTAGTTCCTTCCCTACGTAGGGTTCTGTATTCCTCATTGATGATATCGTTTTTCGCCTGCTTGGTGATTGTAAAAAATTCTCTGAGGTTGTTTTTTTTGTGCGATATGTCCTTGTTCTTCCAGGATGGCTTAGTCTTCTTTTTAGTTCTCAATATTGGGTACGAAATGAGGATTTCCGTCGATGTGACCTTACTTATATGGAGGTTGAGCTGCAATTTGAAGACTTTAGTCCGGTCACAAAATTTCCCGAGGTAATCCACGGCTTTTGGACCAAAGCTGTGTCCACGAATGCTTGCTGGAAATGAGGATTTCCGTCGATGCGAATTTTCTTATATGGAGGTTGAGCTACAGTACCCTCAACGACATCGGCACTCTACTCACCTCCCGACATTGGCCTCCGACTTTGAGTAGTGGGTTCGCAATATGGAGGATCTTCCAGTCTGCCGTCGGGATGTCAGGGTTTTATCGCTGTAGTAGCTTCAGCGCACGGTCTCCTTGGATTGCAATGGTTTGGATGGGAATAAATCCCTTTCCACCACCACCGTTTCCACCACGACCGTTTGCGTCAGCCACTTCCGAGTTGGGTCGTCAAGGCACTTCAAGATGTTAACCCCAATCAGCCACCCGGTACCATCAAATGTGGGCATGTGAGCTTTGGGGGCTTTCTCCATCCGTGTAAACAACGATTTCACAAGTCGCGCATGCACCTTTAGCCACCGCTCCTCGGTCATTTTAAAGTTCTAGTCGCTCCTGTCAATAAGTGCCACGATCAATTTTCATTTGGTCACCTCACTGACCTTCGTTTTCGTCGGTCTCTTCGCTATGGGTTGAGGGCCCGCCTCCATGGGGCCGCGTTACCGCTAGCTTACCGGAGCGTCCTTAGCGGTGCTCTCGGCGTGGAATTGCCTTTTGTTTCCAAGCATCTCCTCCACCTTATTAGCGAAACCCTTCGAGGCCATTTGAGGAAGCTTTGCGAAGTGCAGCCTGCTTTCCTCAATTCCCTTCTCAGCCCAGGCCAGCTTTTCCTTCTCCTCACAGGAGAGGGTGGGCTTGTCCTAGAGCCGGCTTTGAATCATGAAGGTAGCCTTATACTGCGCCTTCGCCTTCATCCCCTCGCTTAAGAGCTTCAGCCCGTCCCTGCGCAGGGAGCTGCTGCCTGGCTTTGGCGAGCGAAGAGTCATTCCTCATCTTCGAGTGTGAGGTGCACGCTCGCTAGGTCCGAGTCTGTCTCGACGACGGCACCTGCGCGGTTTAGCTTGATCAGCGTTGTTGTTGTTTTAGCAGTAGTGTTGCAACATCGACATCGTCCATATCTATGGACTATAAACTATGTGGACTCATTGTTGCTCCCGTAATCGTACAAAACGATTATAAAAACAAGGAAGGACGCTAACTTCGGTAAGCCGAAGTTGGTATACCATTGCAGTCTGCAATTGGATCATAGAAAGTCGATTCATTTTGGTAAAATTTAAAACATTCCAAAGTTTGTACATTTTTATTTTACATTTTATATGTCGAAATTTACATATTTATGTAAATCGACCGATCGCTTCAATGGCAGCTATATGATAGAGTTGTCCGTTCTTTATGAAATTAAAACCGTAATTCTAGAACCTTAAAAAACAGGAATATCTTGAAATTTATAAAAAAAACAAAGAATTTTCCGATCATTCCTTGGGCTGTATAAGATATAGTGGTCCGATTTCAACCGTTCCGACATATGTACTAACTGCAATAGAAATAATACTATCTGCAAAGTTTTATTAAGATAGCTCAAAAACTGAGAGACTAGTTTGCGTAGCATTTGACAGACAGACGGACATGGCTAGATCGACTCGGCTGGTGATGCTGATCAAGAATATATATACTTTATGGGGTAGGAGATGCTTTCTTCCCTGCGTTCCAAAATTCGGCTGGCTTAGTGCTTTTCTAGTGAATGTTTTCATTGGAACGTTTGGTATTTTTATACCATTGCAGAGGGTACTATAATTTGGACGTACAACAAATTTATAGAGAGAACTCAGTGGCAGGCATATCCGGAGCACTGAGGTCAACCCTAAACATCCACACGCAACTAACTGCAGGAAGGCAGCACAACGCCTATTTACAGCAGGAAATATGTCGCTACAAGGATACGGGTATAGATAAATTGGTCAAGAACTGATCAGTCTATCTTATTTTTTCATACCCAGAACTTAACCGGAAGTTGAACCACAACATTCATGGGACCAGACGACTGGAAAAAAGGTCAAGACAATAATGAACCCCTCAACATTTACACCGATGGCTCAAAGATGGAAGGATGAGTAGGAACGGGAATATACTGTACAGACCCTGAGATAAGGCTGTCATATGAGCTACCAAGCCAATGGAGCATATTTCAGGCAGAAGTCTTTGCCATTAGGAAAGTGGCAGAGGCCGCGCAGAGTATAAACCGCCAATACGAGGCGAGACCTATTCGTCGACAGCCAAGCGGCGATAAGAGCTATGCAGTTCCAAAAATATAATGGCGAGCAGGGAGGCACTAGACATCTTCATCACAACAAAGCCGGTGCGGATCTACTGGGTTCCCAGCCATCAGGGCCTTGATGGTAAAGGAAGGTGGAGGAACTCCACAACCTGCAAGATCTCGAAGATCATGTGTAAGAAACGCAATATCAAACTCAGCCACTGCGTACTGCATCTACCACGGAAAGATTGCAGACTGCTAATGGGAATCCTCACAGGACACTGCCTGGCTGCGAAGCACGCAATTATGCTATCAATGGCAACTGCAAGAAATGCGATAAATCCGAGATAATGGAAACTTTGGAGCATCTTATCTGCAAGTGCCCCGCTCTATCACGGGCAAGGATCAGATACCTAGGCGCCACGGTTTTGGCATCGCAAGAAGATGCATCAAGGAGAGCGCCAGGCAAATTACTTGCTTTCGCGAAAAACACGTCGATCCTTAAGGACTTCGAAACCTCCTAAATTATCGCCAGGTTCATACTCACCTATCCGGACAACTAAGGGCCATATTGGCCTATGCAGGGCCCTGCAAGGGCCGCCCGGGCTAACCTAACCTAACCTTTCGGGCGCAGTATTAATTCGTAATGCAGCTACGCACAACAGCAAAATTTGTTTTTTTTGAACGTTGCGCAATATGTTCCTAGCACCATTTTACTTTTTGAATGTTACTCAACATGTTTTTAGCAACATTTGTCTTCAGTTGTCAACATTTTGTATTACAGTTGCTTGTGACAAAAAATATTCCACGCAACATTATAAGTGCCAAAGCGCTTTCGGACCTTCATCAGACCATTTGCCAGTGTTAAAAACTCTTCTTCAGAAATTACAGATAATCCCCACAGGCTGACGTCACACAAAAAATATGTAAGTTCCCATATTCAACTAACCTACTACTGATGATGATGATACATCTACTGATGCTCTTGCAGCAGCCACTATTTCAACACTACAAGGGAAGAACATACAACCCAATAAAATCAAAACTAATCAACAAATTTAACAGCTTGTCCTCGAAAAGAGCGCTCACCCAAATCTAAGCTCTCCAATCGAAACAGTCACCCCGATAAGAAAATCATCAGGATATTGGGCACGCAGCGACAAAGATAATGCCGAAACATTTGCTTTACATCTCCCAATCGTCTTCTAGCCGAACCCGGCCACTGGTCCATTTGTCGCACCACAAATCCATACTAATAGTGTGTCTTTACCAACATTGTTTCAGCCGAATGAGATCCCAAAAGTTATTGGGGATCTGAAACCGAAAAAGGCTTCGGGCGGTGTCTTAATAACTCCAAAAATTATAATTGAACTTCTAAACTCTGCTGTTGAGGTAATTTGTAAAATCTTCAATTATATGTCTCGGCTACTACCCAAAAAAATTGAAAAAATCTATCATAATGATACCGAAGCCCGGAAAAGATTAAACAATCTGGTCATCTTAAATCTTAGCACTGGAAGGCAATACAAAACATAAAGATGACGAGCTACACGTTTACAATTCCTTAAAAATTTTCTCGAAATCTTTAAGAAGCTCAACCAATACTTATACCCTTGCACGGTATTATAATTTTGGCCGACCCCATAAAGAATATATATTCTTGATCAGCATCACCAGCCGAGTCGACTTAGCCATGTCTGTTTGTCTGTCGGTTTCTACGCAAACTAGTCTCGCAGTTTTTCTTTTTCAAGCAGTCGGAAAAAAAAAGATAAAAAATACGGGTATTGTTAATGTGTAGGCTTAGGTGCCTGGCATCCACTACATTTAGTTTGGTTTAGTTCTCGTTGCATTTGGACTACTTCCGGAATACTGTATGCTCCATTGGGGCAGTCGTCGACGTAGAAATCATGCTTTAATACTGATGATCCAAGCGGTAGTTTTTTCTTGACCTTCTCGGCCAAATAATCCAAGCATTTTGTAGCTAGGAATGGGGCTGACGTTGTACCGTAGGTGACGGTTTTGAGTCGGTAATACTTGAGGTCGTCAGATAGATTCTTTCTGCAGACGATTAATTGATGAAAGTGATCATCAGGGTGTATCCACACTTGCCGAAACATTTTTTTTATGTCTGCTGTGAACACGTATTTATGAGTGCGGAAGCGTAGCAAGATTTCAAACAGCTCGCTCTGGACAGTGGGTCCAGCATGCAATATATCATTCAAATTTATTGCTTGTGGAGAGTTTCTAAAGTCCGGAAGCGTTCCAACAACGTATCAATTTCTTCATCTGTGGCTGCAGTTGCACAAAGTGCAGCTGAGTTGTGCTCCGCAGAGACTTTTCCGTCGACAATCCATCCAAGTTTTGTATTTTGAAGAATTGGGGCTCCTGGCTTTAATAGACTGTGGTTCGGCAGTAGCAATGAATAGTAATGCTCGGCTCCGATAAGTAAGTCAATCTTCCTGGCCTATCGAAGATTGGATCGGCTAGGACAATGTTGCTCGGGATATTATGCACCGTGAAGTTTTAGTGATATCATTGAAGCCATTCGTTCAGAAATCAAATTTATTTTTTTAAGATCCTCAATCAAGCAGAGCTCTGAAGATCGCAACCTAACCATTGCTTGAATTAGGTTTGTTTGCTTGCTGCACCTACCATTAGCGATTGTGGCTCGATTGCTGCACCTGTTGTGGTTTCAAGATGCAGCAATGTATTGTGTATTTTGTCATATTTAAAACACGTGCGATCTCGGCATTCCTTTCCCTTGTGGTCACTGCTGAAGCAGTTGACACACAACCATTGTTTTTGCATCCAATTGAGTCGATCGGGTACTGTTTTGTTGTGGAACTCATCGCATTTGTTAAGCAAATGATTCCTGTTGCAAAACGGACAGTTTTGATACCTTCCCAGCTCTGGCAGAGGTACACGTAGGTCCTTTTTGCTTCCTTTTTGCCTGTTTGCCTCTTTTTCCTATCTCCAGCACACGAATTCGTTGATCCAGGAATCTGACCATTGTGTCCAGACTTTGTACCTCTCGAGACCCTTCTAACGACTGTTCGTATGGGCTCTAGTTGTAAAATCAAATTTTTGCTTGATGATGGCAATCAGTATTGTAACCCAGCTAGATTCATCGATGCCAATTCCCTTTATGGATGGCAGGGACTCAATTATTGTAATGTATAACTCCTTTAATGACTTCGGATCGTCACTATTTGTGCGTATATTTTATAAAAATGTGCGGGTTTTTTATAATAAAAAAATTTTAATTTTTTTTTTCACTTGGGCCATATATGATTTCTTATTACTATAAATACTATTTTTACTTACTTTTTGATTGCTGACAAACATTAAAAAGTAGCGAAACTAAAAGGCGGCCACTGACGAGATGAGAAATTAACTGAGATGTATTTGCAAAACATCGATGAATCGCTTTACATCGACAACAACTAAAACATCGCTAAACATCAGCAAATAACATAGCTCCCGTTCCATCGGAAATAGTGTGACAATCAATGTTAAGAATAAAAAATTCCCATAGGTAGCGCTACAGTCACGCAAAAAACTATTGAAGTCGACTGTTTGCACCCGAAAACCGAAACCCGAATTTTAAACCTCCCAAAAATTTAAATGTAGGATAGACAGCTCAGTTGAGATTTAACAGAACTTAGGATACATACAATAACATTACATTAATTTGTGAGAAACGTTAAACTCAAGAGAGGGAAATATCATAAGTAGTAGAGAGTAGAAATTGAGCTACAGCAGATGAAAGTCGTGTGCTCCTGTAGAAAATAAAGAGTGTGTTAAACTAAATACTAAATATTGTGAAAAATGTTAAAGACAACCATATTTGTTCTATATTTAATAGAGTAAACATATGAAAATAGATCATATAAAATAATCTGGACTACGAAAGCATTTCTGTACAATTTTAGTGGCTCGCCCGAGAATGTATTTTAAACGGGATAACTTGCGCCATTTTCCATGAATGACATTGAAAAGTGAATAATTAGGATCAGGACAAGACAAATATTAATTTGCGCAATTCCATCAAGTATTGTGCAAAATTGTGAAATAGATGAAACGAACAGAAATAAGTCCAGTGAAAAGAAAAGGTGCTGAAAAAAAGAGTAAACGAGAAAGAAAGCTAACTTCGGTAAACAGAAGTTGGTATACCCTTGCAGTCTGCAATTGGATCATTGAAAATCGAACCATTTTAATTATGTTGAAAAAATATCGAATTTTGTACATTTTACATTTTACATGTAGAATTTTACATTTTCATATAAATCGCCCGATTGCTTCTATGGCAGCTATAGTTGTCTGATCATTCAAAAATGAAAGCCGTAATTCTAAAACCATAAAAAACTGCTATATCTCAAAATATATATAAATACGTTTAAAAAAAGAGAAGTCCTATGACAGCTATAGGATATAGTAGTCCGATTTCGGCCGTTCCGACATATATACTGCGTGCTAAAAAAATAAGACTATGCTGAAAATTTCAGCTCGATAGTTTAAAAACTGAGAGACTAGACAGACAGACGGACATGGCTAGATCGACTCGGCTAGTGATGCTGATCAAGAATATATATACTTTATGGGGTCGGAGATGCCTTCTTCACTGGGTTGCAAATATCATGGCAAAATTATAATGCCCTCTGCAAGGGTATAAAAAGGCAAATTTCGTTGTGCTCAAATCCACCAAGTACTGAACAAATTGTGAAAAAGAAAAGAAAGAAAGAAACAAGATAGAACCATGATAAACAAAAAAGCAAAGGAAGATCAACTAAGAATAAGAGCAGAAGAAGGAAGAGAGATTTTTCATTCTGTGATACTGTGAAATTCAGCTACTACGTAAAGCCATTTTGTAACTCTCATGGCAGAGCGAGACGAGACGAGGTGAAGGCTATCGCGAAAAAGTTAAGCACCAGCATGCTGATGCAGCAGGAGCAGAGATAAGCAAGAAAAAAATTAACCAGAGGAACGAGGTAAAGAAGTTCGAGCGGAGGCGTGTTGTGAGACATGTGTTGTCAGTTCAGTATACCCCGTTTGTCACCCAAAGCGGTCGGTACGAATTCTGTAAACACAATGTTTGACTACCAAAAAAAATTTATTCGTTTAATAAAAATTATAATAATACAAAAAAGCCTGACGTAAGAACCTAGAGGATTGGTTGAGCAAGGTTAGGTAAGGTTAACCCGGACGGCTCTCTTGTCCGGATGTGTGATAGTTTATAAGGTTTCAAATTCCTTAACGATCGAGGCATTCCTTACACATGATCTTCGAGATCTAGCAGGCTGTAGAGTTCCTTAACCTTCTTTTGATTCACACGTCGGCCAGTCTGAGTTCTCTCCATAAGGTTGTTGTACGTCTTTGCCGTGGCTTGCCACCACACTCCATACAGCAGAGTCGGACGCACCACCGATATGTAAATATGTGCATCTTCTTGGATGCGTATAGCGCTATGGTGGCCTTTTTGAAGTCTCTACATTACATTGGATTTCCATGCTGACTTGCTGCTTAGTACCAAGGTATGCCAAGGTATTTCACATGTGTTTTCGTGGTCAGCCTGGTTGAGTTGACTTTCAGGGGGATCAATAGCGGTGCCTTGTGTGTCTTAGTAAAGAATATGAGGTCCGTCATGTCCGCGTTGATACTGAGTCCTACCTTCTCCAACCACTCACATATCTCCCTAAGTGTAGATTCCATGATGGAGCTGAGATTCGATGAACAAACTCCCGTAATAATTATGATTATGTCGTCGGCATAAGCTGTTATTTTTGGGGCTTTCCTCTTAAATCTCTTAACTTGGTCGTCGACCACCATATTCCATAGGAGGGGCGACAGAACTCCACCTTGTAGTGTGCCTCTGTGCGCCCCCTTCACAATGTATGCGGTGCCCCAATCGGATTGTATCCGCCTACAGCTTTAAAGTATCCTTATTCAGAGGTTGATGGCAGGATGCGTGCTGGCCGCTTCTAGGCGATCCATTATTGCTTCTGTCTTAGTTCAGCAATATTCACGAATATCCCGAGAGCGTACTCCTTGTTATGTAGGGCTCTCTCGATAGTGGCTTCTTACGAACGCAGTGCCATTTCTACTGATTTCCCTTTGGTGTAGGCATGCTGGTTGGTCGACATTAGTCGCCCTAAATCATTTCTGATGTGTAGGTCCAGCAGCTTTTCGAGTGTTTTTAGTAAAAATGAGGTAAGGCTTATCGGTCTGTAATCCTTGGGGCTCATGTGGCTGCATTTTCCTGCTTTTGGCAGGAAGACAATCCGAGAGGTCCTCCATTGGATAGGGATATAACTCGTGCTTAGACAAGCCGTGTATATTGCGGAGTGCCATAGGGTGATCTCTTCTTTGGTCACCTCTAGCATGGCTGGAAATATTCCGCCTAGTCTCGGTGCTCTTATACCCGCAAATAGGTCTATAGCCCAGTGGAATCTTCTGGAGAATATGAGATCAGTTGGTAGGTTTTCTATCCCAGTTGATAAGAGTTGGTGCTTATTATCATCGGAGACCTCCGTGCACCCTGGAAAGAGTGCTTGCACTAGTGTTGTTAGGGCCTCTTTGGTGCCCTCAGTCCACTGTCCGTCGTTGCGTTTAAACTGACTCTGTACGGTAGGAGTCTTCCGGAGTCTAGTCGTTCTGGGATCGTCCCGGTATGGGAGCAGAAGTTTCCCCACCAGGTTCTCCTTGCGCCCTGCGTAGCTCTTTGTTGTAGTCTATGAGTAGAGTTTTGCATTCATCTTTGATGACATTATCTTCCGTCTTCTTGGCGATTCTGGAAAATTCCCTGACGTTATTTCCTTAGTTCGATAGGTCTTTGTTCCACCAGGGTGGCTTGGTCCTCTTTTTCAATACTGGGCATGATGCATGGTATGCATCCAGTAATTCCTTAAAAAGGGTCTCTAGGGACGTTTCTATGCCTTCCGCGGATTTTAATACGTATGGCTAGCCTTGTCTTGATTGTCTTTTTAAACATTTCACAGTTTGTATTTTGGAAGGTTTCTGTAGACTGTCAGCTTTGGCGAATGTTCGAATTCAAATTGAATGTACTTGTGTTCTGAGAAGTATGGTCTTTCGAGGACTCTCCATCCCGATAGCATAGTACTTTGTCCTGTAAAGAGTTTTATATCTAGTACATTTGATGAAGTGAGGCCTACGTATGTATGCTCGTCCCCCACATTTGCTACAGATAAGTTAGTTGAAAGTATAAATTCTAAGAGTGACTCATCTTTGTCGTTGATATCGGGGCTCCCCCACACGCTATGATGTGCGTTGGCGTCTATACCCACGAGCAGTTGCTGGTCTTTCGGGCCGGATTCTCCTCCTCCTGAGTTCCTCCGGTGGAGCTGTCCTGTCGTGTGTCATGTAGCAGACAGTACCAAAAAGCCCTTCTCCTCACTCTCTAGTATCACCACAGCCAGGTCATCCGAGCTGTAATGAGACATAACGTTATTGTGTTTTATTATTAGACGACGTCCGCACTTATGTATTTATTTCATATAAATATATTTACTAATGTTTGTACATTAGGCGACCTGGGGGTATATTTGTTATTTGAAGGTACAGCTAACTCGAGGTCTAACCGGCTTAATATCTCATACGTAATTCAAGACCTCTCGCGTCCATCGAGTGAAGGTCATTCACCACGATAGCGTCTCACTCGCGCACAGCATCCACTAGCTGCCACCCGCGCGTTTTTCAGTCGTCAGTGTAAACAACAAGATCAGCTGTTTACAGTGTTGAACAACGCTGGGCGTTAGAGCTTAACAGCGTGCTTAACAGCGCATTCCCCCGCGCTTAACAGCTCAGAGTGTTGAAAAGTGCCGAAAACGCGGCCCCTGTCTGAATTTTTAAATTCAGCCTAATTCAGGCACCTGGTTACAGGGATGGCAAAGGGAAGAAGGCCAAGGATCGGACTAAATTCCAACCCCTCCGCAACGGCGTCGCCTATTGAAAGGGGCACTGGGGACCGAGAAGCGGCGGTATATCCCCCAAGGGGAAATCTGTGGCCTGCGCAGGAGCCTCCCCCTAGATAACCAGGAAGCCTTGATGGAGGAGGTAGAAAACCCTTTCGTGGGCAGATCGGCGGTGGCAAGATCGCCCCGCCAACCGAGGGAAGAGGAGACCGATGGAGTTGCAGCGGCATTTAGGAGGGGCAGCAAGCTCGCCCGCTCGCCAGCACCCTCGTCAACCCTAGAAGAAGAGCTGAACGCCGACATTGAGGTTAAAGAAACCCCAAAGAGAACGCGAGATCCTGCAAGCCCAGCAGGCTCACAGAGGACAACGCCGGCCAAAAGAAGCAAGGCCTCTCACGAGGCAAGCTGCCTTGAGGATCTCTTGGAGTTGGGGAAGCTCCTGCAGGAGATGTCCACCAAGACGATGGACAATTCGGCGCCCCACATAAGCCACAAGGGAGACGTTCGTGTGGATGAAGGCGCTTCACTTGAGCATCCTAGAGGCGAACAGAGAGGGCGGCAATGACGACAGCATCAGGGAGAATGGCCAGAACGCTGCAATCGTGTGCGCGAAATACTCTCGAAGCATACAAAGCGCCGACAAGGAGCAGCAGACTACGCCGCTCTGGAAAAAAGAGGCTGCAGCGCAAGCGGAGCCATGGCGAAGGATAAGCCAGCCAACTGTAGCTGGAGGATCCGCAGCTAAACTGGCCCCACCATCCACGCGCCCAACGCAGCAAAAAAGCGCCAAAGCTCCCAAGAGCACCCGAAGGACCCCCCAAAAGGGCCACAATAGGGCGTGGCGACGCACGCTGACGCCAGGAAGACCGTGAAGACCGTCAGCCCCGCAATTCCGGCCGCCAGGTGGGAGGTGGTCAAGAAAAAGCCAAGGGCTACGCGTCGCGCAAGGCCCGATGCGGTCGTTATACAGGCGAGCGGGAAACGTACAGCGAGGTACTATCCATGGTGACTCGGAGGGAAGACAAACAGTTGTCGGACCTGGGAAGCTGTGTAGCCAAGGTACGCCGCACCGTTAACGGCAACCTTCTGTTCGAGGTGGCCAAAGGCAGCGCAGAAAGCGCCGAGGCCATGAAGGAGTGCATCGCGAGGCGACGCAGCATCAGTGCGAGCCATGTCGGATGAGACGAAACTGCTCATATTGGAGTTACGAGACATCGACTCCATCGCAACGGAGCAGGAAATCTGCGCTGCTATTGCGAGCCAATATGGCATCGATTTTTTTTTAGTTTAACCTTTTGTGATTTATTACTGTGTTAATTTACACAGTGTATATTGTATACTGTTACTGTATATAGTAACTTTTACAATAGTGTAGGCAGGTGTTCAATGGATTTTAAAATATTTTGTAGTAGTAGAAAAGTGTTATGGGTTAGGAATTTGTGGAATGTTTTAGGTCATGTAGAGCTTTTTTTTTTTTAAGTTCTGTGTGGTAGATCGATGGGATGGGTTCTTTTGAGTCTTCTTCTGGTTCTATGTTCCGTGAGTCTTCTGGCGAGTATTTTCGGATGGTTTGTCAGTTTCTTGAAGTATGTTTCCGCTTGAGATTTGATAACGTCCCCAACAAGAGGGACTTTGAAGTCCCTGGCCAGGTCAATGTTCCGTATGTACCACTCAGCTCCTGATAGTCTGCGTAGTGTCTTGCTTTGGAAT
>VNJZ01011247.1:0-16427 GCA_008042795.1 Drosophila asahinai
ATTGCATTTCCGCAGCTGCAGCGTGCTGCAGCAGATGTAAGTTGATTCTGGTCCAGAAAAGATCAACGAAGGTTTTGTATGTAGTGTGTATGAGGGCCGAGCCGGGCCAAAAAAGATATAGACTACTTTAGCCAGAAAAAAGGGAAAAAAATGGACCCCTGGCAGGTAGCGATTTACCTGTACAAGCCCAAACCCAATTCTGTTTTTTTTTGGGTCAGTTTACAGTTTATGAAAGTATCTGTTATTTAAAGTAAAAATCATGAGGTTAGGTAATCTATTTTTTGTGTAATATTACCTGAAAGTCAACCAATTTCCCCTTTTTTTTTGTATGATGCAAAAATGGAAACAAAGTTCGACTTTGAAGGCTCATATCTTCTACAAAAAAAATCTTAAAATTGATTTTATTGGAAATTCTGAATCGATGGGAAATTTCCTGTCGAATAAGTATGGTTTAAATGGTTTTTGCGACTACGACTTTTTTGATTTTAGCAACGGCTTTTGTTCGAGAGGCGCTACTGTGCGTCGGTGGTGTTGTGGTGCGTCAGTCCTTAAAGGACATAGGGCTGAGGAAGTGGACGCCCAGATAGCAGGATTTGTGCAGCTGAGCTCGCCGAATTTGGGGTGGGTTCCTTGGACGCCACTATCCTCTCCAAACGTAAGCTGAACAATTATTTACGTGCCTGAAAAATAGAAGAAATCGTTCGTCAGTCTGACTTTCTGTCCACACCGCCCACAAGCTCCATGAAAGCTTGATCAGAAACCCGATCGGCAGTGTTTTGGCCGTTTTCCCCCTCCATTCGCAAACTTTGTGTGCCTTTGGATCGTCGCAGGCCATAAGATCCCCTTGTGTGCTTAATTGTCAGTTAATAGTTATGTTATTCTATTCTTGACCCAGTTCCCCATTCGCACCGCTGCCCCCTTTTAAATGGATGAATAAGTCAGTTTGATATATATATCTATCTTCTCTCTACTATATAAAAATAGGTCGGGTTTTCTTCCTGACGCCGGGAATATCTTTTTTTATATACAGCGCCATCTCTAAAACATAGCATGCGTTATACAATGTCTGACAGCTACTCATTGTTCTCTGCTCAGTTAATTTCATGTGACAAACCGGTATTGTGTTCACTGTGAAATTGTAAAACAAAAAAAATGTTAAATAAGTTCTTGATTTCCTAGCACTTCAATTGGAGACCATTAAATCAATTACGTGTCTTGTTCAATTTCAATTGTATTCAATTTCAACAACAGGCATTTGTCTTTAAGGTGGTAAGTTGAACTGTGTAAATTATGTGGATCGTGCATTTGAGGTTAAATTTACCACTCTGTTTATAGTCAAAACTGTCCAAAGACATGCAAGCCAGTAACAAGTGTATTCACAGAACTTAAGCGAAGAAAGATGAAGAAGAAGATCATTGGCATTATACAATCGCTTGGAATTCCAATATGATTCCGAACTACTGCGAACTACAGTACAATGACGACTATATGCCGATATTGCAATGCGTTAAAGTTCAAAAGAGAAACGGCTGGCTGTATGATTCTGTTTCCCAGTTTTTCGTTTTCGTTTAGTTTCCCTCACACATGTGGTTTTCTTTTCCCACTTGTTCTGGCTTAACCTCACTCGAAAATTCACGTCTTATCACTTTTGCTTTCTCATCCCCTTCATCCCCTCTGCCGCCTTTCCGAACTTCCAATAACTTTCGGCCGGAAGCGAGAGAGCGCCGCGCTTTATTTCCTTGAGGTGTGACTGCAGCCGCACGATCGCGTTCCCTCTCTCCCTTCTCGTTTCCAGCCGCTCTTGGTCTGTATATGGCGATGCTGGCAGAGCGCGGTCCATTTTGGGCATATTCCCCTCTCGTTTCCTCTCAACCGGCCTTCCTATTCGGAACATCGCTTGCATATTTCGTTTGACTCGCGGCAGCGCTGTCGGCGTCGGGATCGCGGCTTTATGTGCATGCCGTGGCCGTGACCATGAAAAATCTCTCTCGCGCCCCTTTCGGCTGACTCGCTGCAGCGCTGTCGTCAGCGCGGTCAGCAGCGGAATCTCTGGCTTATCATGTGCATGCAGAGATTTTCGGCCGTGGTCGGGACCGTGAAAAATCTCTCTCGCGTCCCTTTCGGCTGACTCGCGACAGCGCGGTCGACATGCAGAAATTTTCGACCGCGGCCGTGAAACTCGGGCGCGTTCTCTCTCGTTCTCTCGGGCGCAGCTCAGCCGGTATCGAGATCGCCATGTAAACGGGGTTTTGCTGCCCCTGATTTCTTCTCTTTTTTCCCCTCTATATCCATACACTGCAAACTATCTTCTCCTTAACTCTGACTTATATTTAACTTCTGTGACTTGAAACTATTTAACAAACTAGATCCGCTTGCGGGCGAACTTAAAACTAATTACAATAATCCATAAGGATTTCCCCTTCGTGGGGTCGCTTGTTATTGTGACGGCTACTTAGGGGTCGTTACCCCCCCCTCGAGGGGTCGGGCGTTCTCGTCGAGGATGCTGCTATGAAGTGGGCCGTCCAGCATCGGTCTTCCTCTTCCTCCTCCTCCTCCACGTCTGTCGTCTCACTCTCTCGCCTCCTCGATCCCAGCTTCCTGTCCTCGATATACTCCCCTCCCACGCTGCGGGTCTCGGGGTCTTTGCGGGCACGGAGTGGGTCTGCTTCCGCTGGGACCGTAAGCATCCCTCGGCTGATCTGACGACGTCGCTGGGTGGGTGGCCCCTGACTTCGGAGCGGATACTCGTATCCCCTGGATCTGATCGGCGATCCTCGGTGTAGCCGGAGTAGCGGGGGTATGGTGGCCCCTGACTCCTGGGCTGGTACTCGTATCCCCTGGAGGGGCGTAGAACGCCTCTTCTCCAAAGACATAGTGGAGCGAGCCGACCCTTGGTGGTGATGGGCTACTCGTACCCCGATCGCCGCATGATCGGTGGTTGCAGGCGTAGGCTGGAGAGCGGGGAAATGACACACTCCCGAAGGACGAGGATGCTCTGTCCGGGGTGCGCGTCGGAGAGTACCGCATAGGAGGCCCGTCGTTCGGCGAGAGGTATCCCGCTACGTCTCCCTAGTTTAGTGACCCCGAAGGTATGACGATGTTTCGTCGTCGCCGTCGTCCCTTCCACCATTTCGTGGTGTGTGGCTGCTTGCCGAGAGGTCCATAGGTCTGGCAGGGGCTTGGGATTCCGAGTCCGTCTCGGAATACATGCGTTGTGTCTCCTCTGGTCTAGCCGTCGTCCAGCTTGTCGACCCTCTCACTCTGGCTGCTCCCGGGTCCGGACCACTATTGTCGTCCTCCATTATATCTGTGGAAGAGAAGATCGCTTATCTTTACGCTATACTCTGACTACTCTACCTTCTGGTGCAGGTTACAATCTATGACTTAGGTCTAATTACAATATTTCTTATCGTTTAAGTTATTCGGCCATACTTTATGTTTCCGTTTCTGCTTTACTGGTCTGGTCTTCTTCTCGGAACTCCCTTAGTTCGGCGATGTTGGCGACTCTTCGCCTACGCTCACCTGTCTTCTGGACCCGGACGATGTTAGGTGAGACGAACTTCAGCAACCTGTACGGCCCGTCGTACTTTGGTGCTAACTTCGCCGCGAATCCCTCGGCGCCTTTTGATAGTTGATGTTGTCTGACCAACACCATGGATCCTACAGTCGGCCGCCTTTCCCGTCGTCTTAGGTCGTAGTGCCGCCTTTGGTCTGCACTGGCGCGTTCTGCGTTAATTCTGACGACCTCGAAGACCTCCCTCATCTAGTCCGCTTTCTCTTGAGAACCTTCGGCGTGTTTACCGTTCCCTGTCGTCGTTTCTTCGTACATGGCTTTGGGCATCCGTGGGTCTCTTCCCTGTGTCGGAGACGATCGAGTTGATTGCCAGGTTTAACTCTGGTAAGAGGTTGTCCCAACCCGATTGCTCCCCTTCGATGAATTAGGCTATCATCGTTTTTACGGTGCGGTTTGCCCTCTCGGTAGGGTTTTCGTGCGGGGAATACGGGGCCGTGTATTGTAACTCGCACCCGAGTCCTTGGATGTACTCCTTGAACGTGCGACTCGTGAACTGAGCGCCGTTATCGCACACGAACACTCTGGGCACCCCGAAATGTCTCAAGATCCGTTCTCGGAAGGCATTGATGAGAGCTGCTGCCGTGGCTTTCCTGAGTGGGACGAGCTCGACTCATTTCGCGAAAGCGTCGAAAAACACGAACAGAGTCGTATTTCCCGCTTTGGACTTAGGCAAGGGGCCTACGAAATCGGCGCACCAAGTCGAACAAGGCTCGTCTACTCCTCGAGTCAGCATGTGTCCTGCCGGCTTCTGTTGGCTGACTTTAAATTTTTGGCAGCTGACACAGTTCTGTACGTACCTCTTAACATCTCGGTACATTTCGGGCCAGTAATACTTGGCCGAGACGCGGAGGATGGTCTTCCTTATCCCTAGATGTCCGGCTGTAGGAGCGTCAGTACTGCTCTAGTACTCGTCGACGTTGGGGGAGTGACACACACAATTTCCACGGTACGAAATCTAAGTCGTCTGGTCGAAATCTTAGACAGCGATAGATTTGTCCGTTTTCCCATGCATAGTGTGACCTCTTCTCGGGGCACCCCTGTATCTCGTCCCGCTTCCGTATCCACCACACGCACTTCTCTTCCGCTTCTACCCATAGGTTGACGAGAGAGGGCGTCTGCTATCACGTTTTGAACCCCTCGTCTATACACTACCTATCGGAATTGTTGCAGCTCGAGGGCCCATCGCGCGATCCGGCCAGAAGGACTCTCAATTGAGTTTAGCCACTTTAAAGCGAGGTGATCCGTGATTATGATGAACTCGTACCCTTCGAGATAACAACGCCACTTCCGTATGCCCCATACCACAGCCAGGCACTTCTTCTCTGTCGTTGTGTAGTTCTCTTCCGCCTTAACGAGTCGCCAGCTGATGTACGGGATCACCTTTTCTGTGCCATTGGTTTCCTGGGTCAGCACGGCTCCTAATCTGATGTCACTGGCATCGGTTTGGACGGAGAAGTTGCAATCGAAGTTCGGACATGCGAGGGTTGGGGCACTAGTGAGACGTTCTTTGAGTTCCTCGAAAGCTGTTTGCTGACTCGAGTCCCAATGCCATTTAACACATTTCCTAAGGAGTCTAGTCATGGGTTGGACAACCATCGCGAAGTTCGGTACGAGCCTCCGATACCATGATGCCATCCCCAGACATCGCCTCAACTCCTTCAGTGAAGTGGGGGCCTGTAATTCTCTCACTGCTGCCACTTTCTCGGGGTCTGTATGGATGCCATCTCCACTCACCATATGTCCGAGGTATTTGATCTTCTTCTTGTCCTTATTGATCCTAAGGTTCGCTGCTCTGAGCCTCCTGAATACTTCTCGTAAGTTCCGTGCATGCTCTTTGAGATCCTTGCCAACCACGACTATGTCGTCAAAATAGGCGAATGCAAACGGCTCTAGTTCAGGCCCGACTACACTATCTAGGGCGCGCTGCAGAATGTAGCCCATATGGCATGACTCGCCATTGGTAAAGGCCTCGACCTGGTACAGTAAACGCTGTGAACTGTTTGCTATCTGGGGCCATTGGTATCTGCCAATATCCACTCTTCAAGTCGAGCGTTGACAGAACCATGGCCTGACTGAGGCGTTCTAAGATGTAATTTGTCCTTGGCGTTGGGTAGGCGTCCGGGATAGACCTCGCGTTCTATTGCCGGAAGTCGATGCACATCCGCCACTCGTCGTTCTTCTTGCGCACGAGCACAAAGGGCGCGCTAGAAAGTTTAGTCTTAGAAAGTTCTATTTGTCCCATAGCCAATAGTTCATCCACCTGTGCGTCGATTACCCGCTGCATAGCTGTGTTCTTGGGATAATAGCTCTGTTTTACAGCTTTGTCGTCCCTCATCGTGATTGTGTGTTGTGCGATGTGGGAGATGCCAGCCAGTCCTTCATATCCGGCCAACTCCCGCTCGAGGAACTTCTCGATACGTTCCTTCTCTGACGTCGTACTGCGTCATTTCTTTAGATTCCTCGTCCTCGGTGTGCTCTGCCACGTCTTTTCCTGATACTGTTCGTCCTGACGTTGACGCCTGGAGCATTTCCAACTCGGTCGATTGTTCTCCTCATCCTCCTGTTTTGAGGTTGACGTTCTCTTGCTCTTCGTTATTTCCGTTGGGCGTGTCGTAGGATGCGATGGAGTCCTGATAACCTCGACTCGCATGTTCATCCTCACTCCTTGTATTCCCTGTCACCGTCTCCTTCACGGGTTGCTGCTCCCTGGTTTCTCGATCTACCAATTCGTATATTGGGTGTATATTCCCTGTATGTATCCTTGCTTATTGTTCGTTCCCTGCTGTTCCAGCTTATCCTCCGGGATCACCTGTTGCGTCTCGTCTATCCTCGCCTGTTTTAACTGCGTCTTCGATTGCCTGGTTACCGACGGAGTCGTCTTGGTCCCTTATCTCTGCCTGGTTCGTTCTGCTCGCCTTTTCTCTTCGTGGTTCCTGCTGCTCTTCGATTCTGCCCGCTCCTCGGCACCCCGCTGACTGTACTTTCTCGGTTCGGTTTGTTAGGAGGTGGAGACGTGCCCGCCCACATCGTTTGGTGGTCCCGATGGCACACAAAAAATCGAGTCCTAATATGACCTTATCTAGCATGGAATCCATTATCAAGAGGGCTACTTCCACTGTCTGTCCTCCTAACGTCAGGTCGGTGATCACCATCTTCGTTATGTCGACACCGATGCCATCAGCTAGTCTTATGCTGGTGCGTACGTCCCTTATTGTCGCTGATGCATCTAGCCGCGGAAGGAGATTTTCGTTGACGAAACTCCTCGAAGCCCCGCTATCAACTGTAGCTAAGACTGGAAATCAACGAAGCGTATCTCTGCCACGATCTTCCCGTATTCCACGCGTAGCACGCGTGCTATTACGCTCGTCCTCGACTATTCCAGATTCGATCTGGGACGCTGCTCTTTTCCCGCTTCCGGTCGTCTGCAACAATTGATTGTACGGACTCCTTCTCTTCTGCAATCCCAACATACTAGGCGTCGAGGGCCTTGACAACCTCTAGCGAAATTACCGTCTGCTCCGCAGTTGTAACACACTCGCCTGATTGGCAGTGACTGTGGTGCCTCCTGACTCATCATTCGGTTTGAGATCTCTCCTACCCCCTGGTTAGAGGGTAGTGGTTGAGAAGGAACAGAGGGATTTCCCCGGAATGGGTTCCTTTCCTGTGTTGGGGTCAGCTGGCGTTGTGAGGCCGACCCATGCTGCTGAACGAAGAGTCCCGGGCCTGTAGACGAGCGCGGTCGCGATACTGTATACTCTCGTATTCTACTGCGAATTGCAAGAGTTGTCCCAGCGTCGAGAAATCGCTACGTTTCACATACATCTGGTATGCGGGTAGGGAGTTCTCGTAGATCCTATCTAATTCCGCTGACTGGCTATATGCGTCGTGACGCATGAGGGTACGTATGTCGATAACATAGTCCCCTTCCCGCTGATAACGTGATCTTCTAGGCGTCTAAAATAATGGGGGGCAAGAAAAAGTCTAAGAATTCTCGTCGGAATTCGAGCCAGTTGGCACTTTGGAGAAGGCTCGTCCTGAACCATCTCAATGCCCGATCCGTGAGAGTTTCGGTCAAGACTCTCGGCAGGTGAGACAGTGGGAGGGCGTAAGACGTAGCCTTTTCGGAAGGTTAGAACCCCCGGCTGTGAACGTGGCCTCTAACTCGACCAGTCGGATCTTCTGTGTCTGTGTGAGTTCTTCTGTCTTGACTACTTCTGCGAAGCGTTTCCTCATCTCATCCACCTTACCGGTGTTATCAAACCCGAACTCTGACGCCAATGCTAGAAGTTGCTCTTTCCTTGCCGATTCTACAGTCGGTTGGCTCCATAGTGGATTTCTTTCCCTGTCCGTTGTCTGTCATAGTGGGCTTTTACTGGGGTTTTTTCTTTTTCCTTCGTCTCGTTCCCTAACCCGCTTTTCCTTTTTCCTACCCGAAATTCGGCCTGATCATACTCTGCAGGGCTTTAATCCGCCTGACACCATCTGTAATGGTGTCTAAGGTGTCTAACCCCAGCCGGGGTTAGTTCAGCGGTTGGCCAGTACCTCCACAAAAAATGTATAATATTTCAGTGAACCGTGTGTGCGAGTAATGCGTATAGGGTGCCTATTCGTTAGGAATCGAGGGATTTAGTGGTTAGGAGAGGTCTAGACGATTGAGTGAAGCTATATGGGTCCACCCTAACCGAGTTCATAAGCTTGAGGTCGCCTCTAGCCAGATATTTGCTAACGATAATTCTCCGAAGACCTTACGAACAGAATCGTCATCAAGAAAAAGGGTATATCCTGTCGCCACAAAGTTTGATATTGTGAACTATTAAGAAATATAGTTCGCCCTAGAAATTCACACCCATGTTACTAGTAGTGCCAACTCAGCCATACCCAGGACCTCTAATCCGACGACAGTTAACATTTGGTTAACGTAAGCACGGAAAAACCTAGAAACTCACATTAACCTAAGTTTAGTGTCGGCTCGGGTACCTTCAAAGACTCTGGGCGAAATGTAGTTAGCCTGAAACCAGGGTAAACACGGAAGCTTAGAGTCTACGTAAAACTACAGTTAGCGTGGGCTCAGTTGTGTCCTTGGTCTACGCTCGGACTAGGATTAATACTCGAGCAACGGCACTCGTGATCGGACTTTGAAGTTTATACCAAAACTACGGCTAGTATAAACTCGGGCAAACCCTGGGTCTCAATTCTAACTACGATTACTGCCTAAGGTAAAGCAAACACGGGTGACCCCAGAAATTTGCGTCAAACTACCGTTAATTTTCAATTACCGCAAAAACGGGCAGACCCAGAAATTTGCGTTTAACTACGGTTAATATTCAACTAGGGCAAAAACAGGCAGAGCCCGAAATTTGCCCTTAAACTACAATTAATGCTTAACTATTGCAAAAACGGGCGGACCCCAGAAATTTGCGTTTAACTACGATTAATTTTTGACTATTGCAACAACGGGCAGACCCAGAAATTTGTGTTTCACAACGGTTAATTTTTAACTATTGCAAAAACGGGCAGACCCCAGAAATTTGCGTTTCACTACGGTTAATTTAGGTTTTAGTTAGTGTGTTTATCGCATGCTCACCCACAGTCGGCAGCCGCCGGCTCTTGAGTTATTTTCCATCAGATATATACACGTAGGTTCGATTTTCAATGTTCATTTCCAATTTTTATGCACTTTTTTTTTCTTTGTTTTGTACGATCTTGTTTTATTTTTATTTTTATTTGTACAATTTTTCATTCAATTTCCTGGCCGCACCAATTATCCCTCCTTCTCGCTTATCCGCTATTATATGCTCTTTTTATCTTTACTTCTTTCTCCTGATTCCTTAGTTTCTCTTCAGTTTTCTCGTTCTTGGTTATTTTAGTTTTCACTTTCACGCTGGCTGTTTGATTCTGTTTCCCAGTTTTTCGTTTTGTTCAGTTTCTCTCACACATCTGGTTTTCTTTTCTCACTTGTTCTGGCTTAACCTCACTCGAAAATTCACGTCTGATCACTTTTGCTGCTCCTCGACAAGTGTCCGGCTTCTCTTTCTCATCCCCTTCATTTGCGCCCTCTGCCGCCTTTCCGAACTTCCAATAACTTTCGGCCGGAAGCGAGAGAGCGCCGCGCTTTATTTCCTTGAGGTGTGACTGCAGCCGCACGAACGCGTTCCCTCTCTCCCTTCTCGTTTCCAGCCGCTCTTGGTCTGTATATGGCGATGATGGCAGAGCGCGGTCCCTTTTGGGCCTATTCCCCTCTCGTTTCCTCTCAACCGGCCTTCCTATTCGGAACATCGCTTGCATATTTCGTTTGACTCGCGGCAGCGCTGTCGGCGTCGGGATCGCGGCTTTATGTGCATGCCGTGGCCGTGACCATGAAAAATCTCTCTCTATCGCCCGTTTCGGCTGACTAGCGGCAGCGCGGTCTCTCTGGCTTATTATGTACATGCTGAAATTTTCGGCCGCGGCCGTGGAACTCGGGCGCGTTCTCTCTCGTTCTCTCGGGCGCAGCTCAGCCGGTGTCGAGATCGCCATGTACACGGGGTCATGATACAACTACCGGTAGTTGTATCATGCACGGGGTTTTGCTGGCCCTGATTCCTTCTCTTTCTCCCCCTCTATATCCCTTTCTGTCAATACACTGCAAACTATGTTCTCTTAACTCTGACTTATATTTAACTTCTGTGACTTAAAACTATTTAACAAACTAGATCCTCTCGCGGGCGAACTTAAAACTAATAACAATAAACCATAAGGATTTCCCCTTCGTGGGGTCGCTTGTTATTGTGACGGCTCCTTAGGGGTCGTCACAACTTTT
Source organism: Drosophila asahinai (assembly GCA_008042795.1). Taxonomy (NCBI): domain Eukaryota; kingdom Metazoa; phylum Arthropoda; class Insecta; order Diptera; family Drosophilidae; genus Drosophila; species Drosophila asahinai. Next base: position 10,374 of record VNJZ01011247.1, read on the forward strand.
TAAATGTTATCCAAATCGGACCAATATATCTTATAGCTGCCGTAGGAACTATCGGACCAAATTAGCAGATTTTCGTTGTTTTTAAGGATTTCGGGTTAAAAAATAAATATACATATGGTGCAAGGGTATTATACAGAATGTAATAGGCAGATGAAGAAATTTCCGACCACATAAAGTATATATATATTTTTGATCAGCACCACCACCCTAGTCGGTTAAGCCATGTCCATCTGTCGGTCTTTCCGTCCGTCCGTGTGAGCCAACTGATCTCAGAGAGCTAAAGCCACCAATTTTGGGGACAGCATTCTAATCCGTTCAACACAAATAAAGTTTGTTTTAAAATTTGGAAACGCCCTCTTTAGCTTAATTATTGGCTTAAACTAAATAAATAGGTTTGTGAGGACGTTTTCTGAAAATTTTAGTTGAATCGGATGATAAACATGGAAGTTATTAAACATTAAAGTTTCTGTGTATGTTTATATTTTTTTCGGTGTTGACAGCGCCAATGCGTGTTGCTCATCATGTTTCTAGCAACTTTGGTGTCGTGGTGCCTCAGTCCTTAAATTACATAGGACTGAGGGAGTGGCCGCCCGGATAGCAGACACGACTTCGGGCGCCACTCTCCTCTCCAAACGTAAGCAAAACAATTATTTACGCGTCTGGAAGAAAATATAAGTTATCGGCTGTCAGTCTGTCTGTCTGCCCACACAGCCCGCTAGCTTCATAAGAGCTTAATCGATATCAGTTCGGCAGTAGTTCAGCCAATTTGCCCTCCCCTTCACGACTTCGCGTGCTAATGCATGTCGTTCGCCGAAAGTTATGCCATTTTTTTTTACCCAGTTTTCCATTCCTACCAATGCCCTTTTAAATGGGCTTCTACCAATGTATTTTCGTGTATTAAAGTGTATTGAACATTAACGTTTATTTAAATGTGGTTTTGTATAGCAGGGTTGGGCACGAGACATAACGGAAAGAGCAACTGAGCAGGTAGACGACAAAAAACAACAAAAACCGCTACCGTCTCCACGCGTCGCAGTCAGGAGCTACCTAAAATGTGCGAAGAAGGGAAATACATTGACAAAAATTGGATCTCAAACTCGGAACTTTCCGTTTCGTCAGTCATTTTTAATGCTCTCGTGCTCGCCTCAAAAGAACGACTAAAAAACAAATCAAAACTTTTAAACTCAGTGCAGATGTGCACAATTCCCTTTAAAATTGTTGTGGCATTGCTATCATGTGCGTCGGCCGCACGCGTACAATTGGTTTTTCCAATTTCGAGCGATCGTCGACAACCTTTTCCCCCTCCTCTCTGGCGGCTAAATTTCAGTGGCATTGTTTTTGTAAAACTTCACGGATTCCAGAACGCGAGAATCGACCGTCTGTGTCGACTTGCTGCCGCCTCCCGAAAATTCTAACGGGAAGAGCAGCGAGCTGCTCTAGAGGAAAGGGTATAGCAAGTGATATTCTAAATTAGTGTAAATAATGTTTAGGTGTATTCATGTATGCAAGTGTATCTTTGAAAGCTAAAACTTTATCATATGGTATGGTGTGTGTAATATATAGTATATATATATACTAGCAAGCCCGGTTAACTCCGTGTCGTTTTATGTAACATTTCGTTTGGTGATTAAAAGATAAATTTTTTTTTTTTTTTTTTATNAGATAAATTTTTTTTTTTTTTTTTTATATTTGAAACGGAAAAATTTTATTTCATTTCACAACAGTATATATATATACTAGCAAACCCGGCGAACTCTGTTTCGCCACCAGATTGCTTCGTTTTATATAACATTTCGTTTGTTGATTAAGAGATGAAGTTTTTTTTTTTTTTTTAATATTTGAAAAGGGAATATTTTATTTTATTTCACAACAGTATTGAATTAATTTCGATTACAAAAATGAAGTGTTATTTAGTTGAACCTTCTAAGTAAATGAAAGTGAATCCAAAGTAAGTATTGAATCGAAGCGTTATACGTGTTCGCAAATTATCCGTTTCATTGAAGTGCTCTTTGGTAAACCACATTTTTTGTTCTTATATTATGTATGTAACAGGCAGAAGGAGGCATCTTTGACCCCATAAAGTATATATATTCTAATTCAGCATCACCAGCCGAGTCGATTAAGCCATGTCCGCCTGTCCGTCTGTCTGTCCGTGTGAAACAACATATCTCAGAAACTATAAGACCTAGAGCTCCCAAATTTGGCGACAACATTGGAATCTGTTGCACGCAGATCAAGTTTGTTTTGAAATTTTTCCACGCCCAACGGTATATAAGCTACAGTCTTGATTTCCGGTTTAAAGTAAATAGATATAATAATTAAGTAGGCATTCGCGGACGAGTTCTGAAAATTTGAGTAAAATCAGATGGAAAACATGGAAGTTATTAAACAATAAAGTTTCTGTGTATGCTTATTCTTCTTCTCTCTCTCAAAAGCGAAGAACTCAGACACTCGAAAAGGGTTCCGTAGCATTGAGTCAAAACAAGAGGTCACTAGTCACCCTCTCGGTCTATTGCAATGCTCAGGAATACTTTCCGGGCGGCTGAGCACATAGCTTTTGAGAGAGAGTGTCAGTGCGTGTTGCGCAACATGTCCCTAGCAACATTGCTCTCAACATGGTTTGTAGCAACTTTTGTTTTCATTTCTCAACACTTTCTTTTTTCCATGTTCATGTCTAATTTAATTTAACTCGCAATGCTTTGGGTACCGGGTATCTCACAGTCGGTCACACTCGACTGTAACTTTCCCACTTGTTTGGTCTGACGTTAACACAAACAAAGCGGATGGTTTCCCAACTTGTGAACACGCAACGTATAACTGCCCATGTGAAAAACAATGATTTTATAAATTTGCCTTGCGAATTGTTAATTGTCATTGTGAACGCAAGGCGAACTGGAAATTGCAATCGTTTGAAGTCAAACGGAAGATCAGTCGGAATCATTGGTTTTCGAGGAATACATACATTTTCGCCTGCGTACTTTCCGTTAATAATGGTGACCACAATCAAATTCGGCATAAGTCTTTTTACCGAAAGTCGAGTACCGTTGCAAAATCGCGGTGGATTCAATTTAAGCAATATAATAAAAACTGTACCAACTTTGAGTTGCTAGTTATGTGGTGGAAATCCTGGTAACTCCAGAGAGTTCAAAAACTCCGTTGGATAATTTACTACATCATCGGGATTTGTTATGGAATCAACGGATTTATATGTCACCAAATCGCCAGCAATTTTTGATTGAATGGTGAAATTCAGCTCGCGTTGTGGTCAAAACAATTACTGATTTTATTGAGGAATCTTAACGGTATTTATAGCTAAACAAAGAATAAAGAATATGCTTATGTCAACGAAATTGTGTGTCAAGAGAAATGTGGGTTACTGTGTATTATAATCTATGCAGAAATGGGAACGTTGCCCAGTTCGACTTCGGATACTCGGGTTGTAGTTTCTTGAGCTGGCTCTGATATTTCTTCTACGCCAAAATTGGTAATATTGCCAAAGCGAACGCATGTTGATTTCGTTTCGCTGATCGTAATGCTGAATTCGCTAACACTAATTTTTGAGTTGCGCGCGGTGCAGCCTGAGGAGAGGGATAGTATCCCTGTTCCTAAAAAGGTGTACTGTGGACTGTGTTTCCTTGCACACAGCTTGAAGCTCTATGGGACTGTGTGTCGCAAACATCCATCTGTTCCGCTGATGCGTTTTTGTCCAAATCAGATCGGATTTTGATTGAACAATCTCACATAGTGTTTCAGTCTTGTTGTTAAATAATTGAAATTCACACTGATTATCCGCGCTAAACGTAGCTTGATGATTGAAGCATATGTGCTCGTCGTTTGGCACTTTTAGACATGACTCAAACTCGTCTTCAGTCAATCCGATGAATTGATCTCTATGGGCATTGACTGCAATGATATGTGTCTTGGTGTTGAATCTATGCCAGCTTCCTCCCTTCCACGCCGGGATAGCGCTGATGCTGAAGACTTCCTGCTGCGCAGTGGATACCAGAGGTAGTGTAATCTTGAAAATTACATGATCGGTGGTTGTTGTGCCTTCAGCGTGCATGATTCGGTATTTCTGGATAGCATTTTCCGGTGATACCGGCAACATTTGATCTGGCAAAAGATGATCCCGAATTTGATCTAGTTGATCTTGTGACGGTCTGTTTATTTGGGTCAGGTGTGGTTGCTGAAAGAGATTCCGACCCGGTCCCAGATGAGAACACTAGAGAATTATGCCGTAAATGTATATCTTAGGTTTTATTAACGTATTAGGTACAAAGATGGAAAGAATCACGCCGGAACAGTGAGCCGGGATGCCGGGTGTGGGGTCGTCGTCCGGGTTCCGTCGAGGCCGGTGCCGGGGTCCGGGCGTTGTCGTGGCTTCGCTGCCGGGGTTGGACCTGACCCGGTGGTTGGGCGCTTCCTGTGGGCGAGATAGAGAGAGTTGGACCCGCACGTTCACCCTGAATGTTGCCCCGAAAGTATGCTTTAGAGAGCTAGTGCTGACGGCGGCTCGCCTGTCTTAGCAGCGAAGGGCGTTTTGGAGATTCTGAAGTCTCCCAGTTGCGAGAGGTTTTGGAGATTCTGAAATCTACCAGTTGCGAGAGGTTTGTGGAGATCCTAAAATCCACCAAGTGCGAGAAGTTTGCGGAGACTTTTAAAGTCTACCAAGTGCGAGAAGTTTGTGGGGATCCTAAAATCTACCAAGAGCGAGAAGTTTGCGGAGATCCTAAAATCTACCAGTAGTGAGAAGTTTGTGGAGATCCTAAAATCTAAAATCTGCCAGTTGCGAGAAGTTTGTGGAGATCCTAAAATCTACCAGTAGTGAGAAGTTTGTGGAGATTCTAAAATCTGCCATTTGCGATAAGTGCGGATCGGCGGGCCGAACCGGGATAGCGGAGACTCTTAAGTCTTCCAAGCGAATCGGTGGGCCGATTCGTGATCGGTGGAGACGCTGACGTCTACCAGAGTAGGGTCGGGAAAAATACTCCGGGGAATAACTAACTACAATGTATTGGTGTGGACTAGATCCGTAGATTCGGTCCCCAAAACGACTCTTGGCACTGACTCCTGGATGTGGACGGTCACGTGCGGACGTGCGGCGGTCACACTAGACCACCCCGGATTCCTATATAAAGCGTTTAGTATTATACCGGATATTATACACCCCGGATTCCTATATAAAGCGTTTAGTATTATATAGGAATCCGGGGTGGTCTAGTGTGACCGCCGCACGTCCGGAATTAGCCCTTTTTGGTGTGACCAAAGCCCATTCGGCCCAGTGTGACCCTTTGCTCTCGATCAGTGGCGGGCGCGCGCGGATATTCAAATTTGAATTTGAAGGTTTGGAAATGTTAATTATTTTCTCTTTAGTTTTTATTGTTTGGGTTTATGTTTTTAATTTATGTGCGCGCTCGCTCGTCAAAATCTCTTAGTTGCTGAGGAGATACTACCATGGGACTTTTGGTTATGTGGCGAACATCAGTAAGGACGCTAGCTATCTCATTTTGCATCCGCTGCATCCCCGTCGCCAGCAGAGTTAGCTGGGCTGTTAGGATCATGATCCGGGTACCCTCCTGGCAACGTATGCTGACGACACAGCCTTCATTGCTAACTCTTCGTGTCGGATTGAAGCTTCCAGAATGACGCAAAACTTCCTGGAGCTCTACAGCGAGTGGTCGAATCGTTGGAACATCTGCATTAACGGAAACAAATCTCAACACTGCAACTTCTCCCTAAGGCATCAAATCCTTCCTAGGGTTAAGTTCCAGGACACGCTCATCCCTCAAGCTCCTCAGGCACAGTACCTGGGTCTCATCCTCGACAAGCGGCTCACATGGAGGCAGCACACCACCAAAATTGCAGCCACATGTCGGAATAAGCTTAGGAAGCTCAATTGGATGCTTAGAGGAGGGAGTCAACTAATTCTAAGTAGCAAAGTTCTTCTGTACAAGGTAATAGTGGTCCCTTCAATGACCTATTGCATCCAGATATGGGGTACGGCGTCTGACTCGAACATTATGCGCATGCAAAGGATCCAAAACCGAGCGCTGC
>VNJZ01011248.1:0-30644 GCA_008042795.1 Drosophila asahinai
TTAGTTCGTCCTATTTTAGAATATGGATCTTGCGTTTGGAGTCCCCAGTGGGACGTCCACAGCAAACGCATTGAGTCAGTTCAAAAGAATTTTTTACTTTTTGCACTTCGTGGCTTAAACTGGGATGCAAACCTTAGGTTGCCATCTTATTCTAGTAGACTTCTCCTAATTAACCTACCTTCCTTAGCAAACCGTAGGACAATGCTAGGCATTATTTTTATGTATAACCTGATCCGTGGTGACGTGGAAAGCACCGATCTTTTGGGGCAGTTGAATTTCCACGTACCATGTAGAACCAGATCCTACTTGCCTTTAGTTTTACACCATTGTAGAACCTCGTATGAAATGCATGAACCCTTTAGAGTACTATGTGCAAATTATAATGATTTGTACAAAATAACCTCATCTGTCAATAGCCTTCCTAAACTAAAAACATTAATCTTAACCCACTTAGTACACATGCATGATAGCAATCAAGCTGCGCGCCATTAGTCTATATGGTGGAGGGTAGTTTCCTCGCATTCTTTTTCCTATACTTTTCTTTCGCGCCTATTAACACCTAACCCTAACAAGCACGTGCTTGGTTTCGAAGGGCCACTTGAGTGTACTGACCGTAGTGCATCAACGTCCATATATAAAAAAAAATGCTGATGTGGTTTGACTAGGGACTCGGCGGTTAGCGGTATAAGTTGCCAGTCGAACGGAGCGGTACGAGCTGCACCTAAGACAAGCGATGTACGCTGCTAACAGGAGCTATGGAAAAATGCTTTAATAATGATTCGTTTTAATGCAAGAGTGTATTAATCATCTAGGAGAATATTTTAAAAAACAATAAAACCGTTTTCAACCAACAGTTTTAATATTTTCTTTGTTAGGCCAGAAATATAAAAGGAAGCCCTCGTATAAAAAAACGCCTCTTAACGAGGTGAAATAGACGTGACGATGGCACCTTCAACTTTAAAAGTTTTTGATATCAACTTTTGTGACGATTAATACGTTACGTTAACAAAAATAAATTACAAATAATTCAACTCTTAAGTTTTTGTTTGATATCAGATGTTTTTAAAACAACATATGTATGCAGGTCTCCAATTGTTAGTATTAATTAATATAGCTCAATACCATGTCCAGAGGTCGTTCCTGTATGACTTAGCTATTATTAATAAATAATATCACTTAGTTATGACCCCTGATATTAGCTATATGCTACCTCGTTTAGAGGAATTTTTGATTGATATCAGAAGTTTTTGTTTTAAATTCAAATGAGAAAAATTAAGGACAACAAAACTCATGTAAGATGTTAGCTACATAGAATCATTGCTACTAATATTGATAAGAAAGCCAATTTTTGGAGATATGTGTTGTATAGTATACCAAAAAGTGAGCAGCAAACCCAAGGGTTATACGGCCTAAAGTGACAATAAAAATCGTAAGAGTCGTTTTTAAAAAAAATTAAAATATCTTTAAAAAAATAAATTTTTATTTTAAATTCTTAATTGCCAAGTAGGCGAAAGATGATGTCATCAATGAAGAATAAAAAACCCTACTTAGAGAATATAAGAAACAACTACGCAAGGCGCAAAGAAGAGTCAGCTTAAACGCGATGACGGACAGTGGACTGAGTGCAGCGAAGAGGCCCTAACAGCACTAATGTAAGCACACTTCCCAGGATGCACGGAGGTCTTCGATGCCAATGAGCACCAGGTCCTAGCAACTGGGATTGAAAACCACCCAACTGATCTAATATCCTCTAGAAGAATCCACTGGGCTATACACTCCTTCGCGGGTATAAAAGCACCTGGACTAGATGGTATATTTCCAGCCATGCTACGGGGGACTAAAGATAGATCACCCCATGGCTCTCTGCATATACACAGCTTGCTTAAGTACGGGCTATGTTCCTATTCAATGGAGGACCTCTCGAATTGTCTTCCTGCCCAAAGCAGGAAAATGCAGCCCTTTTTACTAAAAACACTCGAAATGCTGCTATACCAGCCTGCCTAAGCCCAATGGGAATCAGTTAAAACGGCACTGCATTCGTTAGTAGCCACTATAGAGAGAGCCCTACATAACAAGGAACAAGGATAAGGAACCTTCTAAGTTGTAGGCGGGTGCAATCCGATTGAGCCACCGTTTCCATTGTGAAGGCAGCGAAGAGAGGCACATCACAAGGTTGACTTCGTACTCACCCATCCGGACAACTAAGGGCCATATTGGCCTATTGCCCAATATTCTGTCACAGCAGATTGCCTTTTCTCGATCCTAATCGTCTTCGAGAGTTGACACTCTCGACGTCATATCTATGTTAAAAAATATGATAATAAGCTGATTTCCCGCTGTTTGTAAAATATACCCGCCAGTCAAAAATAAAAAAAGCTGAAAATTAGTGCAAAAAGGCTGATTTGAAAACACTGGTCCGAGTTAACCTAACCTAATTATAAATTGTTTTTTATTTTATTTAGATAAACTTTGTCAAAGTAATTATCATTTCAAATACTATTTCAGGGATGTATAGCACGATTCTGTAATTTTAGTCGTGTAAAAGTTATGTGCTCGGAAAATCTAGCCTTTTTAGCTGTTTTCCCGCTAATCTAAGTGGTTCCAGGACTCTAAAATGCAGTTTTCGTTTCGAAAGACCATGATTGTCTTGTTTATTGAATATCTTTTGAACGGAGTATCGGATCTGGATGATTGAGGTGTCGTTCGACGCGTAATTGAAGCACAGCAGCCTTTGCTCCGCTGGCCCCAACAGCTCCAATTTTCAAAATGTTAGTTTTCACAATTTCACTTCCATTTCTCCTGACCTAATTCGTGTTTGAAAAATTGTAGTATGCAGTTTCGAAGAGCTTTACAAAACCATTCGATTAAGATATAAATATTTTGAAGATTTGATACCCTTGCAACCACCCTTGATACCCCTTTGCAACGCAGTGAAGGAAGCATCTCCGACCTCATAAAGTATATATATTCTTGATCAACATCACCAGCCGAGTAGGTATACCCATGTCCGTCTGTCCGTCTGTCCGTCTGTCCGTCTGTCCGTCTGTCCGTCTGTCCGTCTGTCTGTCCGTTGCTACCCAAACTAGTCTCGCAGTTTTGAGCTATCTAAATGATAGTCTTCTTTTTATTGCAGTTACTATATATGTCGGAACGGCTGGAATCGGACCACTATATCTTATAGCTGCCATAATAATAATCGGAAATTTAATGGAAAAAAAATATAACTTCCCTGTTTTTCAACGTATTTTCATAAATTTCGAGATTTAGCTTTTTTTACTGTTTTAGATTTACATTTTTAATTTAATAAAGATCTCACAATTATATCATATAGCTGCCATAGAGACGATCGGTTAATTTATATAAAAATGTAAAATTCTACATGTAAAATGTGTAAATGTTTTAAAAATGTACAATGTTCGATATTTTTCAATTTTATCAAAATGGATCGACTTTCAATGATCCAATTGCAGACTGCAAGGGTATACAAACTTCGGCTTGCCGAAGTTAGCTTCCTTTCTTGTTGATATTTAATTTAGTTTTAATTGTTAGTTCTTTTTTTAAGTTTTCTTTCTTTCTTTTCTTTCTTAGTGGGAAAGCTACAGTCGAGTATGACCGACTGTGAGATACCCGGAACCCAAAGCATTGTGGGTGAAATTAAATAGCATATGGACATGAAAAAAGAAACATGTTGAGCAACGCTCACGTGCGCTCTCAACATAGAAGAAGTATAAGCATACACAGAAACTTTTTCATCTGGTTGTACTCAAATTTTCAGAACACGTCAGTAAATGCCTACTTATTTGTTTTATCTATTTATTTTAAGCCGAAAGTAACAGTTTGTATAACGTTTTTTATGATTTTAGAAAGCGGAAGTGGGCGTGGCCAAATTTAAAACAAACTTGATCTGCATGCAACAGATTCCAATGTTGTCACCAAATTTGGTAACTCTAGCTCTTATAGTCTCTGAAATCTGTTTACCAAAACGGACAGACGAACAGACGGACATAACTAAGCCGACTCGGCTGGTGACGTGATCAAGAATATATATCATTTATAGGGTCGGAGCTTTCTCCTTCTGCCTGTTACATACAAAATCGGTTGGCACTAACTTATAATACCCTTCTACCCTTTGGGTAACGGGTATAAAAAGAAAAAAACTAACTACCGTGTTTCTTAGTAACCTGACTAAGTGATTGGTGATTGGGAGCAGCGAGATCGAGAGGAGCAGAGTGGGCGTGGATCTGTCCAGAGGAGTCTCAACCGATTGTCCCGCGGGAGTCGCAAGAGTCTGCGCGTGTATTGGTGTGTGCTGTGCTGCGTGAGAGGCAGCGTGCAGCGTGTTTGTGCCTTTTTCCAATAGGTTATGGGCCCAGCCCACGCCTCTGTACTGCAGATAAATAAAAAGTAGGGTTGTCGAAAATATATCAAAATACCGATATATTTGCGAAAAAATAAATATTGCTTTCATGATATTTTTAAGCTGTAATATCGATATATAAATTTTTTTTTTTTTATATTTTCCGATATTTTGTTTTCGGTTACACTATTCATGTTTAATAAGTGAGACGCAAGTTAATCAAGATGAGCTCCGCAAAATCTTATTATGACGAATTAAGTGGCAACAGGAAAGTGCACTTTATGTTTTAAAATAATTAAAAGAAGTGGAAATACTTCAAATTTACTGTCGCACCTTAAAAATAGGCACCAGGCTGCAAAAACAAAATGTGTAAGCAAGGTATGTATGCATGTCTAAAAAGTGGTTGTGTGATTTCCCATATTCAAATATACACACACACACTCACAGTGATGCTGTGTTTTGGCGCCAACGGCAATGATAACATACGAATTTGGTGAAATTTTTTTTAGAAGCTTGTGTTTTTTGTGTTACTAATATATACAATTTTTAAGTAATAAAAGCTTAATATGAAGTATTTGTGTTGTTAGTTTTATTTGAATGAATTCATGTGGGTTAATTGGATCAATAGAGAGGTAATGTATATGAATAATGAGATAGAGAGAAAGCGATTTCTAAAGGCTTTCTGATCCTAAAAATAAGTTTTTTTTTTTTTAATATCATAAATACTCAATATATTGATATTTTTTCTTGATATTTAAAAAATCATTTTGATATTTTTCAAAAATGACAATATCATTGATACGATATTTTTTAAATACCCTAGTAAAAAATTTTCATTTAAGTAAAATGGAGAAAGGAAAGAGTAACATAAAATAAAATTTGATGGAGAAAAATTCTCCATATAGAAATTTAGAATAAAAGCATTGTTAACTGAAATAGACCACATTATGGTTATTGATCAAAAGTGTGATGAAATACCGGAAGAATTGAAGAAACAAAAAATAAATGAGAAAAGTGTTATTATTAAGTATCTAAGTGACTCCTTTCTTGGCTTTGCACCAGCTGATTGCAGTGCTAAAACGATTTTTAAGAATTTAAACGCGATTCATAAAAGAAAATGTGTGGCATCGCAATTGTTGGTCCAAGAGCACTTATTATCATTGAAGCTGAAGCTGCGAAAATGAATGAACTTTACAAAGTATCACATTTGCTGTTATCTCTACCGTCAGTGTATGAGGGGTAATAACAGCTATTGAAACATTATCCGAAGATAATCTGACCATTGCTTTTGTGAAGAACAGGCTGCTTGACCACAAAATAAAATTGAAAAATATCAGTAAAGAAACAACGCTTAAAGTATTACATACCGTAGAGAAGAATAACAAATTTAAAAAATGTTCAAAATAAAAGATATAAATATAAACCAAATATAAACAAGTTCAAATCTAAGAATAAGTTTAATAATAAGAATTTAAATTGGACATATGAAAAAAGAGTGTTAGTACGCGTGGCAACTGCTCAGTCTAAAGAAGTCTCGGAAGGTTTATCGTTCATGTTCAATCGAGTAAACAATAAAGAAGAAGAAATTTCGTTTGTTCTGCACTCTGGAGACTCTTATCGGTGAAAAGATGCAGAATGCTGAATATACTGTCCTGTTTAAGGCTTTGGAGCTTTTAAGTAAAAATGGTGAGAATATTATGGAAGGGAATTATATTAATAATGTTCCGGTGGTCCGCTTTTCTAAGAAAAAGGGGCATTCTAATATTCCTAATAAAATAAATAATTATAATAATGAAAGGCATGAAAGTCTAGGGCATATAAGCAAAGGAAAATATTTAGAAATAAAAGCTAATATATGCTTGAGGATATCGATCTGTTAAATAATATAAAACCAAATTAAGATTGTTGGGATTGCATATAGTAAATGGAAAGCAAGCAAGACTTAAATTTGAAATTAAATTTATTCACTCGCATGTTAGTGGTCTGATTACTCCTATCGATAGGAGCATTTTTTATGTTGTCTTTAATGACCAATATACACATTGTTGCGTAACATACTTACTGACTTAAAAGTCGGAAGTGTTTAATGTTTTTAAAGATTTTATTGCTAAAAGTGAGGCTCACTTTAAAAACAGTTAATCTATTAATCGATAACGGCAGGGAATATCTATCGAATGAGATGAATTTTTCAGTGAAAAGGGCGTTAGTTACCACCTTACAGTTCCGCATACCCCACAGATAAATGAAAGAATGATAATGACTATAACAGAAAAAGCTCGTGCTTTGATTATAGGGGCAAAACTTCAAAAATATGGGGAGAACCTGTTTTGACAGCAACTTATTTGACAAACAGAATCCCTAGTAACGCATTGAAAGAATGCAAGAAAACACCTTATTTAAGGTGTAAATATTTAAGAGTTTTCGGTTCGACAGTGTATGTCCATAAAAAGATGAGAAAACGAAAGTTTGATGAGAAATCATGGAAAGGAATACATGTCGGATATGAACCGAATGAATATAAAGTATGGGATGGGGAGACTGGGAAGTTTTCAATTGCTAGAGATGTTGATGAAAATAACATGGTAAACTCAAGAAGGAAGTTGGAAGAAAAGAACATTGAATTCCATAATGAGAGTATGGAATATTTAAATGAAGATTTCCTTGATACCAACAAAATGGTTAATCAATTGGAAATGGATAATGTTCTGGACATGAGTCCAAGTGAAAGCATTGAAAAAAAATCTGATAAGATACCAGATGATGATCCCAGTGGTGTGGTAACAGAAAATGCCGATCCAGTTGTGACTGGTGAAAGTGTATCAGATGATACAAATGAAGAAAGCGAAATTGTCAGAAAAAGTGATCGATTAAAAGATAAGCTAAATGTATCATATAGAAATATGTTGAATTGTGTGATGAATGCTCAGACTTCTTTGGAAAGAACACCGATTTCTTTTGAGGAAACCAGTATGAGAGACGAGCTAGAATCACATTCAAATAATAATACTTGGTCCCTTGTTGAATTGCCTGCTAATAAGAATCTTGTAGATTGCAAATGGATATTTACAATAAAACATAAAAAATTCGGTAAACCGAATAAATATAAGGCTAGACTAGTGGCACTCGGTTTTACACAGGAATATTTAGTTGACTATGATGAAACTTTTGCTCCGGTCGCCAGAGTAACTAGTTTTAGATTTATTATGTCTTTTTTAAATCAAGACAACTTGAAAGTGCATCATATGGATGTAGACTGCCCTTTTAAACGGTGTTTTAAAAGAAAAAAAAATACATATGAGACTCCTTAAAGATTTAATTGTTGGCAGAAATCAAGTTTGTTAGTTAAAAAAGGCTAATTATGGTCTCAAACAAGCAGCCAGATGCTGGTTTGATGTATTTGAGGAATTATTAAAGGGTATCGGATTTGTAAACTCTCCAGTAGATTTTTGTATCTACGAATTGATAATAGAGATTCAAAGAATATATATGTTTTGTTGTAAACAGATATTTAGTTATATCTGCAGAAAGTATCCGGACAATGAATAATTTTAAATCTTAATTTATAGGAAAATTTAGAATGACTGATTTATCAGACATGAAATGTTTTATAGGAACAAAAATTAACAAGGAAGATGGCCAAATATACTTAAGTCAATCTACATATATAAAAACAGTTATTTTAAAATTTTGGAATTGATCCCTTTCTTCTTAACCTAATTTGGATGGCTAAAACTCAAATCAAAATTGTGAAGCACCTTGCCGTAATTTGATAGGTTGTTTAATGTATATAATGTTATGTACAAAACCAGGTCTCAGTATATCTATTAGTTTAGTAAGTAGATATACTCAATATAATAATAGTGAATTATGGCAATGCTTAAAAAGAGTTTTAACTATTGATCTAAAATTAACATCTTCAAAAGTTTTTAAAAATACGATGACATTTTTAGTGGATATGTTGATTCTGATTGGGGCGGAAATATTATAGATAGAAGAAGTACTACAGGATATTTGTTTAAATCGTATGAATCCAATTTAATTTGCTGGTGTACTCGAAAACATAACTCTGTTGCAGCTTCTTCAACAAAAGCTGAGTATATGGCATTATTTGAAGGAGTTAGAGAAGCATTAATTCTTAAATCTTTATTAGAAAGTATTAAAATCCAACTGAATACACCTATTAAACAAGAAAGAAAGGTATCTTCGGTAAGCCAAAGTATGTATACCCTTGCAGTCTGCAATTGGATTATTGAAAATCGATCCATTTTGGTAATGTTGAAAAAATATAAAATTTTGTACATTTTTTACATTTTAAATGTAGAATTTTACATTTTTATATAAATCGACCGATCGCTTCAATGGCAGCTATATGATATAGTTGTCCGACCTTAAAAAATTAAAACCGTAATTCTAGAACCATTAAAAACTGCAATATCTCAAAACTTAAAAAACCTCTGTTATAATTTAATTTTTTTTTTACATTAAATTCGCTATATATTATATTTCGATATAGTAGTCCGATTTCGGCCGTTCCGACATATATACTGCGTGCTAAAGAAATAAGACTATGCTGAAAATCAGCTCGATAGCTCAAAAACTGAGAGACTAGTTCGCGTAGAAACTGACAGACGGGCAGACAGACAGCCGGACAGACAGACTGACATATATACTTAATGGGGTCGGAGATGCATCCTTCACTGTGTGCAAATATAATTCGTATAGCAAATAATATTATAGATAGAAGAAGTACTTAAGGATATTTGCTTAAAATGTAAGAATTTGAATTAATTTGATGGTGTACTTGAAAACATAACTCTGTTGCAGTTTCTTCAAAAAAAGCTGAGTATATGGCATTATTTG
The DNA here is from genome assembly GCA_008042795.1 of Drosophila asahinai. Taxonomy (NCBI): domain Eukaryota; kingdom Metazoa; phylum Arthropoda; class Insecta; order Diptera; family Drosophilidae; genus Drosophila; species Drosophila asahinai. The sequence continues at coordinate 9,218 of VNJZ01011248.1, forward strand.
AAGGAGTTAGAGAAGCATTATTTCTTAAATCTTTATTAGAATGTATTAAAAATATACCAATTAAAAAATATGAGGATAATCAGGGCTGTATTTGAATTTTATTTGAATTTTCGCGGGTTACGTATATTACGATTTTTTTCTTCTTTTGGCGTTATGTTCGTACTCATATCTCTCACTTATGCCGACAAGCTCGGCCATTTTGAATGTTAACTTAATTGTTGACAGCTGCTTTGCTTGCACGTGTTTTGGATCGTTTTAATTTTTTCACCTATTCAAAAAAATGGATCAGAGAACCTGTATCAAATTTTGTGTGAAAAACAAAATTATGCATTCCGGATGCATTCCGAAAGTTGACTGTGGCATACGGAGAAGCTTCCTTGGACCGAAGCAACGTTTATCGGTGGTACAAAATGTTCTCAGAAAAAAATTGGATTTTGCACCACGATAACGCCCTTTCTCACACATAGAGACGGACAGAAAGACGGACATGGCTAGATCGACTCGGCTGTTGATGCTGATAAAGACAATATATACTTTATGGGGTCGGAGATGACTCCTTTACTGCGTTGCAAAGATCATGGCAAATTTATAATAGCTTCTGCAAGTGTTTTTTTTAGTTTGGAGTTAGCCTGATTAAGTTTTTACTGGGTTGTCTCCCAAATCCAAGCAACGAATGTTAGACTACTATTGTAAATCTCCCAGAGCCTGACTTGTCGCATACTTTTTTTTTAATTTCTTTATTTTAAATGGTAATCTTAACATTATGTTTGGTGCGTTATGATTTTGAGGAGGTGTGTTAAACAATTCAGAAGAAGTCACCGATCTGGCTACTCGTTTCTAACGCATATATGAGTGCATGTATGTGTAAATGTATTCTGCATATGGCAAAAATTAAAGTCACCAAACACATACTTGTATACATGTACCCATTTTGCTATGTTGAATTTACACGTACAAGGAAACCACGCTTTGAAGCATCGCTTTACTTCTGATTTCCCTGTTAATGTGACAAGTCGTGCAAATAAAAAGAAGAAATTAAAGAACAGAAAAACTAAACAAACTACTAGTCAAAGAGTTTACATAGGGGCAAGGGCATGCCATAAATGCCAAATCCCTTTTAAATCTAAAGAGCCAGTCGTCGGTGAAAACTCTTTCTTCGATGGATGCCTTTTACAAAAAGCAACTGTCCAAAGGTAGATTAATTTGTCTATGAAGATAAGGTAAAATAAATTAACAAACAGAGATATAATAATAAACATCAAACGCTGCTGCTACGCGATTTTAAATTCTCGAATCTTAGTTTCTCAAGAGAGTTTTGACGACAGTATGTTCAAAATTTGTTATTTATTGAAGGGTTCTAGCTAACTAGAGGTCATAATCGGCTTAATTTATCATACGTAAATCAAGACTCGACTATATGCCAAGATCACACAGAGATCTTATTGTACAGCGGGTTGTCCAGATCTGTGTGTGATCTTGGCAGAAAATCGAGTCTTGATTTAAGTATGACAAATTAAGATAGTTATTATAACATTGCGCGTTAAGTACGGTAAACTTGCCGTGCTGTAGTTAAAAGGGTATTTGAAGATTCATTTGTAGACCAAATAGTCCCATGAATGTTAAAATTACCTAGAACTACTAAATGGTCCCTATCCGCAAGTCTATTGGAGACCGCCTCAATAGCGGAAAGGTGGTTCCAGTAAATAGGAAGTTCCGACAAGGGGGAGAACGTAGGAACATGTAATATAAGTAAAACTACCATTAAATGATAGCTTAACACAAAGGAAGTCAACATCGTTGCATTCCTCGAAAGTTATTATTATTATTACATGGGCCTTGTTGCAGACCAGATGTTAGGTCTTTTGTGCCGGCCTATAGGATTAGGGTAGAGCCTCTATACCTAGGCTTTTGGTAAAGGAGAGCACTTTGGCGCGGTCTATCTGTTCCCAAATCCTGTAGGGGGGATAAGTTCACCTCCTAGTTGTTGACGTCGACGTCTGATTAGCGAGGGGCATTCAGATAGAACATATTCTGATGTTTCTGGCTCCATCTCACACAATCTGCATGTTTCGATTTCTGAAAGTTTTAATTTCTTAAGGTGATACCTTAGGTTGCAGTGACCCGTTAGGTAGCCTATTAGAGTGCGAATTTCACTCTTTTTTAAATTGATGAAGCGTTTAGATCGCGACCTCTGGGGGACGAGAAATTGTTTGGCTTGTCTTAGCCCTGCACTGTCGGTCCAATGGCGACTTGTCTCCGTATCCTCCCATTTCCTGAGCAGTTCTCTTTTGTGTCCTTTCGAAAGTCCACAGAACGGTTCAGGGCCGATTAGTGGTGTCATCGCCCCTCGTTTAGCTAGGGAGTCTGCCACCTCTTTTCCTATATGGCCTTCTTGCCCAGGCACCCAACCTACCGTTAAGATGTTCTTGGAGGCAAGGGCGTTCAGCTGCTGGAAACAGTTCTCTACAAGTCTGGAGGAGATCGTGAAGGATCTCAGCGCTATGAGCGCCGCCTGACTGTCAGCGAAGATGTAAATGCGTACGCCTTGCATTTTTCTGCGAAGGCATTCACGAGCACAGATTTCTATGGCGTGTATCTCTGCTTGGAAAATGGTCGAAGACTTTCCCATGGCTATGGACTTGTTGAACCTTGGTCCAAAAATACCAGCGCCGGTGTCACCGTTTTCCAATTTCGACCCGTCAGTGTACCACGTTTGTGATCCACTGGGTAGAGATATTGATTTTGTATTCCAATCGTGTCTGGTGTGCAAGACTACAGAGAAGTTTCTGTGGAAGACAAGTTAAGGGTTCTGTTCATCAGTTACGCGCAGAATGGGCTCGTTTATTAAGGGTTCACCCGTCGGTGATATTTTGAAGACGAAGTGCCCCCAGTCAGGCCTCCTTTTTCAGGGTAATGGGTAGAGGGGGTATGCCAGTTATGACTCCAAGTGCTGCAGTGGGGCATGTCCGGATGGGTCCAGTGATGCCTATGCAGACCAGTCGATGTATTTTGGTGGTAAGTGGTTGAAGCAAACGATAAGCTATCAGAATTTAGGAAGCTTACTACGTAAGCCTCTTTCAATCTGATAGGAAAGAAGGAGAGAATTTTTAGTTTTTTGAAGCGGACGAGGTAGATGGCACAATGCATTTTTTCGGCCTGGGTAAACTAACTCCAACAGGCCGTTTTAAATATAGGTCGCCAAATATACAAACATTAACAAATAAGGGACAACATGCCCTAAAAATGGTTCGCATTAATAAAATGCATTTACGCCAATCGGCTACTTACACCAGCCACCCTCTTATGGAAAACTCGATGCAGCTCTCAAAAAGCGATAAAGCCCAAGACACACCTAAGATAGAAGAAGAAAACAGATTTCCCCCCTCTGGCCCTCCAACATTAGCACAGCCAAAAATGGTTAACGCGGGAGTGGCCGCTGCGATTCTCAAGACTGGATTCAGCGACGCGCTTGTTTAAATAGGCGCTAATGTTGGTAGTTGTTCGTGTACAGCAAAGTTCACTGATGAGACTCGATGTGGTATCGGTCGAAACATGTCTGGACAATAAGATCTTTGTGTGATATTGGCATATAATCGAGTCTTGATTTACGTATGAGAAATTAAGCAGATTATGACCTCGAGTTAGCTAGAACCCTTTAGTAAATAACAAAATTTGAACGTACTCTCGTCAAAACTCTCTTGAGAAACTAAGGTTCGAGAATTTAAAATCGCGTAGCAGCAGCGTTTAATATTTATTATTATATCTCTGTTTGTTAATTTATTTTACCTTAGCTTCATAGACAAATTAATCTACCTTTGGTCAGTTGCTCTTTGTAAAAGGCATCCATCGAGAAAAGCGTTTTCACCGACGACTGGCTCTTTGGATTAAAAAGCAATTTGGCATTTATGGCATGCCCTTGCTCATATGTAAACTCTTTGACTTGGTCAATTAATTAGTATTTTTTTCTTATGTACGTTTTACGAGTATTTTACCAACGAGAAATAGCATTTATAAACGCTGACACTGAACAGCTCACATATTCTCCTTCCCAGATTCAATCACATTAAACAAACCTAATAAAAAATAAACTAAACTACATATATTGTTTTATTCTTCTTTATACACGGGGAGATTAATTTTCTTAATTTGCTCGCAATTCTTTCTCTTTTAAATTTTTTTTCCTAATCTAAGCCGGCGTTTTTTTCCTTCGTGCCTTTTCTTCCCTTGCGTGTCGTAGCAGAACGACGACTTTTTTGTGACACCGACGATCTGCGGCCGTCTGCCAGCGCAGCACCAACGAAGTGCCCGAACTTCTTCGCGCCGACTTCTGCCGGCTTTTCGTGGTTTTCTCCGTCTGCTTTTGGAGTCACACATTGCAGCTTTGTAGCGCTAATTTCGAGCTGCTGTATCGCAGAAAACTCTGCCGAGACCTAATCGCTTCTTGGGCTTCAGAAATAATGTGTCACTACCACTTCTTTGCCTTTGGCCACTGCTTAACTCACCAAATGGTTCTGGCCGTTGTCCTACTTCTTGCACTTTTCCTTGGCTCCGTGCTGCTTGTGCTCAGCCACTGTGATCCCGGTATTAATAATATATAGTTGGACAAATTCGTTCACATTTACAAAAATACGCACAGCATAGTAAAACGCACTGGTATGAACTAAACATCTGCATGAATGGCAAAAAATCTGGATTCGAATGCACAATGCTCGAAATGAGTGAGTGAGTGCGCTCACCGTCGTCTCAGTCGTGACTGAATGAGAACAAGAAGGAATATGGCGACTTAATTCGAATACATTCCAATGCTAGTCAGAAAAAATAAGAAAGCAAAACAGAAGTCAAAGAAATTCCTGTTTTCTTTTATTTGACTTAATTTCAATTTTATTTGATTCGCTATAGACTTAAACATGTTTAGTCTACATTAGAATGTGAAAATATAAATACATATTTGTCTATTCGCTTCAAGGTACATAAACAAACAGACCGACGGAATTCGAATTATTTGAACAATTCAAATATTTTCAGTTTTAATTCCGTTACATTCCTTCCTTTCTCATTCCACTCAATGTCTTATTCTACGAGACTCAACACGCACTCATATAAGCACAACTTCGTTTCATTGTGTGCACGGCACTCATTCAACTCAATTATATTCGAATGCGTTCAGTTCAACGTATGTTATGAGTGATGCAATACAGATGTTTAGTATGAACTTCGAACTTGGGATGCCAAATTTGGAATGAATAATGACGTCACTTGGAATGAATAATGACAATAATGGCGGCAACCCATAATTGGAGAAATTATCCTTCTAAGAGAAAGCCTGACAGCAGTACACCTCCTGCCCTTCCACATAATACACCTCTCTGGAACGCAGATTATATTTACGCTCGCTCTTCGTTCATAGTGCTGCCCGAAAACCATACACGTATAGTACGGCAAAGTGTCAATACTGGAATGGACAGCTGACCTACTGAGCTGTTCATCTCAATCTTTCTGATCCGTAAACACATACGAACGGATGGCCGCTATCACCGAACGTTTTACCCTTTATGATGTACTAGCCTGCGAGAATATACTGCGGTGAGGGTATGCGATAAATCCTGATGAAGGTATCGTATCAGTATTCAGTTTTGGAAGCTTGTCCCCATTTGCTTTTACTTTTCTACTACGTCGCAATATTCTTCGCTTTCCTGAACTCCGGTGAGTCAAACTACATTAACAACCATTGACTTGCATATATAGCAGCTATCTCCTCCTCATTCACCCACATTCAACTTTCCGCTGCGATGCTCTATGTTGAAGTTAAAATCTTCTAATTTTGATAACCATCGAGTCAAACTGGAATGCTAATCCGTTTATGTTATTTGCCCGTCTAGGGACACATGATCCGTGACCACCGTTAAAGCATGTCCTGCTACATAAGCTCGGAATCGATTTAGGCAAACAATGGATTCTAGGCACACCTGCTCTGTCACCGAATAGTTTTTTGAGCCTTGTTCAATTTTTTTGAATCAAATACTATATAATACAAAGATATTGCATAAATTCACACAAGTCGTTCTTTTGTGAGTTCTGATATGGAGACCCACATGAGTAGTCATTTTTAGCCTTACTATTGAGAATACAAATATATAGTGTCGGGAGCAGTCACAAAAGTCATGTTAAAATCACCTATTGTTTTTTGCTTGGTCAGCATCACTGACAACAACAATGTAAACAAAGCTTTCGATTTATCTATTTTGTATGATCTGATGTGCAGATAAGCCGAGTCGCTGATCTCTCGGACCTACGCTCTCGCATCCCTTTAGCACTCTTTTCGTTATCGCTGTTGCTGAGCAGTCTTTTCGCTCTCACAGCAAATAAAATAAACGTATTTTAGAATTGAACCTCTCGGCCTTTCTTTTTCACACCGTTCCGGCACCGCTTAGTTTTTTTTGTTATTTATTTGCAAAAAGGTGGCATAAATTAATGCCTCCTCGAACCATTGGCGACCCCGACGGGATTCGTGAACGTGTGTTAAAGTTAAGCAATTATTAAATATCGTTTTAATACTTTTAAGCGCCTCTAACACGTATCGGTGTTATTCGCCTTACACGGTATTCGCATATATCTACATACAATATACAGTTAGAATCGGCTGCTGTACAGTTAGAAACTTTTGCATAACGTCGCGTGTTATTCAAGCGAAGGTTATTGCCCTTTGTTGTCGGTTCCGTTTCTTATCTCGAATTCTGTCTTTGATTTTCGCGGGGCTGACTGCAGAGTGCATCGAAACATTCGTGCAGTGAATATCATATACCCTATAAAATACAAATTAAAATTCAAAATGTCAAAAATAATGCGCCAACGCCTGAGCTCGTGCCACATGCACCAGGTGGCGACGAGTTTTATCGGCCAAAGGCAAACTCCATTGTACGCCAGCTTGCAGCATTAAATTCATTTTCGACTGAGGAGCAGTTGGCCAAATTCGACGAAAGTGAGTTGCAGGTGCGGATGGATTTAGTCGAGCGTATGAACTCTGACTTTGATAGTTCTCAACTTAATGTCGAACGGCTCGTGATCGAGAAGCTGGAATCAGATGCGCGTATCACCTTTACCACAGCATATTGTGAAACCAGAGGAAAAATCTGCAGCCATCTCAGTGGTGAGAAGAGAAAATCGTTGGCAAATTCAACTGAATTGCATGGCATCCTCGGTGGCCACAGTACCGCTTTCAAATGCAATTCGAGGCCCACCAGGCTACCGCAGTTTCAGCTTCCGCGATTTGGGGGAGCATATAGTATATCCATTGGCCTGACCGACCGTTTTTTCAAAACGGTAGTAGGAAACAACGAAGGTCTAACAAAGGTGGAAAAATTCCAGCATCTTCGTGCGTACTTGGACGGCATAGCTTTGGACGCCATTCGTTCCCTGGAGCCCACGGAAAATAATTATGATAGGGCTTTGGAGTTATTAACCTCAAGATTTGATAATAAATTATTATACTTTCAGGCACACGTTCGGTCATTATTCAAGTTACCAGGGGTGGAGAAGGGATCAGCAAGTTGTCTACGGCAGTTGAACGATAAGGCAAATTCCCATTTGCGGGCCTGGCTACTATGGCCTCTACACAAGAAATTTATGACGGCGTTTTAATCCACCTCATCGTTTCGAAACTGGACCACCAGACCCAGGAGAGGTGGGAAGAAGGGTTGCCTGCTAAAGAGCTGCCAAAATGGGACACATTTTTATCATTTTTGGACCTCAGATACCGTATGATGGAAAATTTGGAATGGTACAACAAACACCTAGCAAACAGGTCGAAAAAGTAGCTAGCAAATTTCATCGTAGCACCTTCATTGCTTCATCATCAGCTATGCCATCCTGTACCCTCTGCGAGTCGAAGGATCATTATTTGACAAAAAGCCCACAGTTTTTAGGATTAACCTCCACTCAGCGGTACAGAAAGGCAAAAAGGCTACATCTTTGTCTTAATTGCCTACGAAAGGGAACATGGCCTAGAGAAATGCAAGCCTGGCAACTGTAGGCACTGCCACCAGAAGCATCATACTCTTCTTCATATGGAATCAAATCCCATTGCAACCCTTGCCCACCCTGCTCCCGAAATACCCCAGCAAGGCTCCTCTCACGTCTCTGTAGCCTTGTCCAAAACACCACCAGAAGCCTTGTCGCCAGTTAAAATCGAATACGTGTTGCTTGCTACCGCCATAGTATACGTCAAAAAACCGCTCTGTCGTGTTCGTGCCATGCCGTGCCTTACTTGATTCGGCCTCTCAAATCAATTTCGTCACCTCTCGTTTCGCCAATCAGCTTCAACTCAAGATCCATCGTTCAAGCATCTGCATAACAGGAATCGGTGAATCTTCCCTTGCATCGGATAAATAGGTTTATATTTTCGCACAGTCCAGTAACGCAAAGTACAGCACCTCGCTCTCAGCGGCTGTCACCCAGTCTATCACCGATTATCACCCACATTTCGATCTTAACGCGTCCGAATGGAAAATACCGGAAAATCTCGAGCTCGCCGACCCGCTCTTCTACAAAAGCGCATCGACTTGCTTATTAGAGCGAGTATATTCTTGGAGCTGCTTTGTATTGGACAAATTCGATTAGGCAGCAACTTACCCACTCTGCAGATAACCAGACTTGGCTGGATCGTCTCAGGGTGTCTCACAGTAGAACCTCCCTCGCACTCATCTTTAGTTTCTTTAGTTCAGGAGCCCAGCATTCAGTCGGAGTCAGAGTCGATTTCTGATATGCTAAAGAGATTTTGGGAAATCGACAGTAGCGTAGATGCTACAACAACCATTTCAAAAGAGGAAGCTTTATGCGAGCAGCTATTCAAACAGAAATACACTAGGCTTGAATCTGGACAATATTCGGTACTTCTTCCAGCCAAAACTAGTTTGGACGCTCTAGGAAATTCATACGATCGTGCGCTCCATCGGTTTAAACCACTCGAGGTTAAATTAGCTAGGGATTTAGAACTGAAGTCGTAGTGCACAGCCTTTATGGAAGAATACCTTAGCCTTGCCCACATGTCTTTAGCAGTCAAAAATGCTGCAGCTCATCAATATTATCTATCCCACCCCTGCGTCCAAAAATTTGAAAGCACAACTACGAAGCTGCGAGTTGTTTCCGGCGGTTTAGCGAAGTCCACATCGGGATATTCTCTAAATCATTTGTTGTACGCTGGTCCCTCCATTTAGCCAACAATCTTCACTACCCTGCTTCGATTTTGATTTTTTAAGGTCGTTTTGTACGGAGTTATCTGCAAAATGTATCGTTGCGTTCGGATTACGCATCCCCACCAGTTTCATCAATATATTTTATGGCGCGATAGGCGAGAAGACGAGGTTCAAGTGTACTCGCTTGACAGCGTAACCTACGGCACTAAGCCTGCTGCTTTTTTGGCAATTCGTACAATGCAGCAGCTATCCAACGATGAAGAAGCGGAGTTTCCATTAGCAGCTAAGATCATACGCACAAACTTCTACGTAGATGATCTAATTTCAGGAGGAGACACCATTGAGGAGGTCGTTGAAATTTATCACCAAATAAATGAGCTCTTGGAAAGAGGACATTTCCCAATTCGTAAATGGTGTTCCAACGAGCCCGCGGCGCTAGAAGGAGTGGATGAGTCAGATCGGGAGAAGACTTTTAAGTTCCATGACGGAACTGATGTTACAAAGGCGTTGGGTTTGTTTTGAGACACACTATCGGACAACTTTCTCTTCAGTTTCTCAAGCGAATGGACAGATAAGATTGAAACTAAGCTCAGCATTCTGTCTGCTATCGCTAGGGCTTATGATCCCCTTGGATTAATAGCCCCGATCATAACAAAGCTTAAGATTTTCATGCAAGTCTTATAGAATGGTAAGCTTGAGTCCCTGTCGCAATCTTTACACTCCGCTTGCTTTGAGCACATGTCACAAATCGCCACAGTTGCTTGCTTGAAGTTTCCTTGCTTTGTTCTACAGCATAACTCATCCTGCGAAATACATGGATTTTGCGATGCAAGCATGACCGCTTACGGTGCTTGTATTTATGTTCGCTCAGAGAATCAAGGGGTATGGTCGTCGAATCTCCTTTGCTCGAAGTCAAGAGTTTGCCCCCTTGAAGACCCTCACTATTCCGAAGCTAGAGTTATCTGCAGCACTTTTATTATCCGAGCTTGTCTCTCAAGTAGCGCAAATTGTGCCTTTATCCTGCAGCTATCATTGTTGGTCAGATTCTACGATAGTGTTGGCTTGGATCCGTCAACCTCCGTCAGACTTTAACATTTTCGTCTCGAACAGGATCTCACAGATACAGGAGCGAACTAAGGGAATGACCTGGAAGCACGTACCGTCACGACAGAATCCGGCAGATATCTTATCCCGTGGATGTACACCTCTTGAGCTTGTGGGATCGAATCTTTGGAGGCAAGGACCGGAGTTGCTAATCGCGGATGCTTCTATGTGGCCTAATAGCGCACCTCCTGTCGCGCGTCGGCGAACGCCTTCATAATTCGCAGCTGGATTTCGATGCCAAGCACCCTATGATCCTTCCCAAGTTTCATCATATACTGATCTATATCATTTTCATCGCAAGTTTCTTTATGCAGGAACACAGGGCTTATTAGCCGCTTTACGGCAGAGATTCTAGCCTATTGGAGGGCGAAAAACGGTTTCTTGTGTCATCAACAAGTGCATTCAATGCTTTAGATTGAAGCCCAAGCTAATCAAGCACATCATGGCACCGCTCCCGGAAGACCGCATCCATCCGAATTGCCCATTTGTCATCTCTGGAGTGGACTTTTGTGGGCCCTTCTATTCAAAGTCAGAGCTCAGAAACAGGCCTCCTACGAAATGCTACATAGCCATATTCATTTGCTTCGTCACCAAGGCTACGCACTTGGAAGTAGTCGAAGACCTTTCAACGCAATCCTTTATAGCAGCCCTAAATAGATTTATAAGCCTGAGGGGAAAGCCTCAAACGATTTGGTCGGACAATGCAACCAACTTCGTGGGAGCCAAAAACGAGCTGGTTGAGCTTTGACAGCTGTTCCTAACCGATCCTCAAACCAACGAACTATGGGGTGCCCTTACTTCGATGGAAATCGGGAGGAATTTCATCCCACCTCGTTCCCCGCCCTTTGGTGGCTTGTGGGAATCCGCGGTGAAATCTGCAAAGTATAATTTTGTCCGTGTCGTTGGAAAGTCGATTCTCACATTTCATGAACTGCGCACTTTAGTGTGTGAAATATCCGCAATGTTAAACTTACGGCCACTCTGTCCCATTTCAGAAGACCCAGATGACATTAACGTTCTTACGCCTGCACAATTTCTCATTGGGTCCACATTTATCTCAATGGATAAGCCTGACGTAACCCATCTTAACATCGATCGTTTGAGCCGTTGGCAGCGTGTGTGCCAAATGCAGCAAATGTTCTGGCGCAAATGGAGCACCGACTATCTTTCGCTACTGCAGGAAGGGAGCAAATGGCGTTCTCCCGAGAACAACATACAGCCAGGCAGCATGTTCCTCATCAAGAAGGACAACAACCCCCCTTGCGTTGGCGCCTTGGCAGAGTTGAGAGCACTGTCTCCCGAGAGGACGGCGTCGACCGAGTTGCAGTCATCCGAACCGACTCGGGGCTATGGAAGCGGGCAACGAGGAAGTTAGCAGTACTGCCCCTGGAAACCCCTTCACTTGGAAGCATGTCTCTTCCAATGGGGGCAGCATGTCGGGAGCAGTCACAAAAGTCATGTTAAAATCACCTATTGTTTTTTATTTGGTCAGCATCATTGACAACAACAATGTAAACAAAGCTTTCGATTTATCTATTTTGTATGATCGGATGTGACCGCTTAGTTTTTTTGTTAATTATTCGCAAAAAGGTGGCATAATTTAATGCCTCTTCGAACCATATAGTATTTTAGTCGTCCCGTTTTCTCTACTAGCTTTGGTGTAGCTCTTAGAAGCTTCGATTCGAGCTCTGTAAAGAAAATTTAATTCCCAATTTGTTTTTTTTTTTATTTATATTTATTTGTTTTCTTATTTTCTTACAATTAAAATAGGCAGGAAACAACTACGCCAAGCCGAAATTTATATACCCTTGTAGATAACAATACAAATAAAACTAAGAGCGAAAATGGACTCAAAAAATAGCTTCTTAAAGGACCGTTTTCAGAGCGCACAGAAGTCGGTGCGATAGGGGAGCGCTCCGAAGTAGGAGTGAAAGGGACTTCAAAAGATTTGCTCGTAGGAGCGTTAAGGGATCATAATTTGGTATATTGTAATTAAGATTTCATCAGCCTTCTTTGATTTGCCTGCTTGGCGCAATGCTTAGTGTAATCGACTTTGAATCTGATGTAAAATAATTGTAAAGATCATGTAAAAACGAAGAGCACCTGTGTACATACATATGTATACACTCAAGTTGCGGAAATCGCTTGTTTGCTTGTTTTTTGGCTGTTTCCAACGGTTTATTCCCTGGGTTTACGGAGCACGAAATCAATCCCAAAACACTCCGTTTAGGTTATCTTTGGACGATTTAAAAATCCTTTTTAAAAAACCAATAAGCTTTAGAGGAGTCCGCACGGAGTCCTTGCGGTTTATCTAAAGGAGCAATTTGGGACTCCTAAAACACTCCTAAAGGAGCACAGTTTTCATATAAATTGAGAAGGCTATTTTCTCCCGCAAACATGCTCCTTTGGGACGCTTTTCGGAGCCTTTCTAGAAGGGTTTGAGCTCCAATTTAGCCGTCGAATGTTTTATTTTACAGGTAATGAACTATCCTTTCGATTTTAAAACACTTTGGATAAGTACTTTGTGTGATAGCTCGACAAACTTGAAAAAAGTGGAAATTTCAATCTGTTATCTCAAATGTTAACATGCTGCTAGCATCCTAAAACCTCAAAAAAATTCGAGCTTTGATTATTTAACAAATCATTGCCTTTTTTCATAGCTAAATCCGACTGTTCATCACATCTAGCAAAGTTAACAGACCATCTAAAGGCGTTGTCCAACACTGTACCTTTGATCTAGTAGACATCCGGCCCAACATTTCAAAAAAGCTTCTCATTTTACTTAACTTTGAAAATCCACGATAAATTTATTTTTCAACGGATTTCTGGAGTTGTAGGCCTGTTTGATACTTTGGGCGATAAACTTAATAAAAAAAAACGTTTTTATTTTCCAACGAATATTTTTTTTATTTTTTAGGATGCTAGCAGCATGTTAACATTGGAGTTAACAGATTGAAATTTCCACTTTTTTCAAGTTTGTGGAGCTATCACACAAAGTACTTATCCAATGTACATACTTGTAAAGGGTTTTAAAATCGAACGGTTAGTTCATGTAAAATAAAACATTCGACGGCTAAATTGGTTGGCCACAACTCGAGCTATGAAATGATAAACGTAAAATGAGCAGTTTTTTTTTTGGGTAAAACTTTTAAAAATCTTTAAAAAAAAAGTATCCATTGGAAAATAATGTAAAGCCATATTCGTGATCTGGCGATTCAACTCTACCAGAATTTCGCAACAACAGACTTGGAGCATTTTTTTTTTTTTTTGGAAACTGGTGTATTCAAACATAACGAAGCTAAAATGTTTTTGAGCGAAACAAGCAGCCTCGCATGTACCAAACCACATACATACATTGCTAACCTAACGGCAACTGTGACATTTTTGCTTCTCTTTCACTTATACGGAATGTTCACTTTACAACGGCAAACTGATAACCCTTTAATCTCGCAGCGACATACAGTTTTATAAATTCATAAAGAATCGTACAATTATTTTCATCAGTAAAGTATACATTCTGTCAAATAAGTATCCGGAAATTTGAAATAACACACAAACAACTTATCAATCATCTTAATTTATTATATCCCCTTTAAAAGAGGCTCCTTCTGAGGTAATTCTTCCTTCTTCCAACGAACAATCCAATTATCAAAACACCATTTAAAGCTATATTCCGGGATGGCCTTCATTTCTCGTTGAAAATTTATTTGGTGTCTTCAGGTGGTAATTTAAGTTTTGGTAACAGGGAAAAGTCAAACGGGGCCATCTCGAGAGTAGGGTGGTTGTTCGTTAATATTTGTTAATTTTTTAAATTTTTTGAATTTGTTCTGCTATTTACTTTTTGATGAAAATTCAGATATTTTGGCACCCATCGCGCTGCGACTTTCCACATACCCAAAACATCAACCAAAGTATGAGACATGTAATTATGACGATTTTCGAGCACCACTTCCTTAATTTTGTCGACATTGTCTTTAGTTGAAGAGGTCGAAGGCCGTCCTGAACGCAGCAAATCGTTCACTTTTTGTTGCCCCTCTTTGAACGATTTTTACCAATCGTAAACTTGAGTTTCCGAAATGGTTGAATTACCAAATATTTGATTTCCAATGTTTTGGCACAAGAAATTTCGTTTGAAACAAACTCTTTGTTCAATATTTTTATCCATAGTAAAAATCTCAACGCACACAAAAGGATGACTTGTTCCTAATGACTAAATGACACATAGTATTAAAAATTCACAGAATAGTGGCTGATAGTTGTGCCAACCTGGGAAAAAATCTTTTTTGAAATATTCTCATATGGAAATATTTAAATGAGAATTTCCGGAACTTATTTGACAGAATGTATTAAATTAAATTAATAATGACTTACAAACTTGGAATACCCTTCTACTGTTTTAATAAGGGGTATACAGGGCTCAAAGATATTTAAGCTATAGTCGTAACTTTTGGCTTATAGTAAAAAGATTTTTAAAAATATGTAGGCATTTGCGGACGTTTTCTGAACATTTGAGTAAAATCAGTTGATAAACTTGGAAGTTAATAAACAATAAAGTTTCTGTGTATGCTTCTTCTTCTGAACTGCCACAAAAACACTAGCAAAAAAAAATTTTGCGTGATTTCGAGCGCAGTATTCGTAATGCTCACAGCTACAGAATTTGTCTTTTTATAATTTTGCTCAACATGTTCCTAACATCATTTGACTTTTTTGAATGTTGCTCAACATATTTCTATAAACATTTGTATTCATTTGTCAACATTTTGTTTTTTCCATGTCCGTGTGCTATTTAATTTCACACACAATGCTTTGGGTACCGGGTATCAACATCAAATGTTGACCAATTTTGCTTGGAACATGATAAGCAACATAAAAAAAAAAAAATGTTGCTAGAAACATGTTGAGAAACACGCATTAAAGTTGCTAACACATAAGAAGAAGATGCATACTCAAATAGCATAGTCGTAACTTTTGGCTTATAGTAAAAAGATTTTAAAAAATATGTAGGCATTTGCGGACGTTTTCTAAAAATTTGAGTAAAATCAGATGATAAACTTGGAAGTTATTAAACAATAAAGTTTCTGTGTATGCTTCTTCTTCTTCTTCTGAGCTGCCACAAAAACAGTAGCAAAAAAAAGGGTTGCGTGATTTCGAGCGCAGTATTAATTCGTAATGCAGCTGCTCACAGCTACAGAATTTGTCTTTTTATAATTTTGCTCAACATGTTCCTAACATTATTTGACTTTTTTGAACGTTGCTCAACATATTTTTATAAGCATTTGTCTTCATTTGTCAACATTTTGTTTTTTCCATGTCCGTGTGCTATTTAATTTCACACACACACAACTTTGGGTACCGGGTATCAACATCAAATGTTGACCAATTCTGCTTAGAACATGATAAGCAACATAAAAAAAAAAGTTGCTAGGAACATGTTGAGCAACACGCATTAAAGCTGCTAACACATAGGAAGAAGATGCATACTCAGAAATTTTATTGTTTAATAACTTTAAGACAAACTTAATCTGCTTGCAGCGGATTAAAATGCTGTCGCCAAATTTGGTGGCTCTCGCTTTTATATTCCCTGAGATCTGTTCATTCATACGGGCAAACGAACAGACGGAAAGGCGGACATTTCTAAATCGGCTCGGCTAGCGATGCTGGTAAAGAATTTATTACTTCATGGGGTCGGAAACGCCTCCTTGTGCCTGTTACATACATTCTTGGTTTGAACGAAGTTATAATACCCTTGTACCCTATGGTCACTTAATATAAATACTGAGTTTTTGTTAGAAAAAGATGAATATATAACAATTTTAGAAAAAATTTAATTTGTGATACTAAACTAATAAATCGGAGTAATCGTTTCAGAGAGTCTGGAGATACTTTCTTCGGAAATTGCGCTAAAGGTCATTTGGGATGAGCGCTCCACTGAAAGACACATTTGTCTTTTTATTTTATGCACGAATCTTTGGGTACTGGAACCTTACTGTTAAGCACGCTCAACTGTAGCTTTCTTACGAGTATATTTGTCACGCACACTCCACTATCTATCAGGACAATTTTAATTCACTCGACATTACAGTTTTGGAAGAATAGTTTACAACTGCAAAATACTATAAAAGCGCTGACGCAAATAGGTAACGAAAATAGCATGACAAATTGGTTGTAAGTATATACTTTTTTCAGATTATACAAAATTTAAAATATACAGCAATTTGTTACTTATTTATTCACCAATAAAGCTTTTCTATAGGACTAATCATTCTGTTTTCTTTTATAGGAACACAAACTTAAAATAACACCATATACATACCTATATTAAAACGTTTTTTTTTTAGTTTGTACGATGTTGGCAACTTCTTATAGCTAAGTTAACGGATAGAAAGTCTAATTTTTCATATTTTCTCGAGTTCCAGCACACATACTTATTACTTATAAAATACTAATAATTTGAATAGAAAAAATGGGTAGTTTGGTTGGACAGCTCGTTCAGTGAAATAAATCGCGTAAATTCATAAGCCTTTTCATTTCACTTTTAAAAAATTTAATTTTTTTATTTATAAAAATTTTGTGTTCAATTTGTGTAAGCTGAAAAAATAAAATGTTATTATTTGTTTTTTTGCAAACAAAGTTTTAAGGACAAATTAAAAAAAAAATTAGTAAAAATTTTTTCATATTTTGTATCATTCTGTGTACTAGTGATATTCATTATGTAGGGAGCGCATACACCTGTTTTAAAAGATAATTTCAAATAAAATAATAATCATTATATATGTTCTTAAATTTTTTTTATTTTCTGAGAAAGCCGAATTTTTTCTCAACCTTCTATAAGAAAAATATTTAAAGTAAAGGAAAGTATTGTACTTAAAGAGTGAAAACTGTTACAATGAATTTTTGGACAGTATTATTCATATATTATTTCTGAAAACGAACAATAATCTTTATTTTTACCTTAGTTATAGTGGACTTAAGACTATGGCAAAAATGGGAAAGTATCTTATTTAGTTAACTCAATTAATACAAAAAATTATCATTTATGTTATTAAATAATTATAGTTAAAAAATTTATAAATTCTCTGAGTGTTGTAAAATACAAATTAAAATATTTTATTGTTTGCATTCTGATTAATTAGACAAATTTGGTCATATATAATACATTATACTAGGTACCTCCTCGTTGTCACTCTTGACTTTAGCACCCATCATTCACGCATATATGTATATGTACATATGTATACAAGAATAAATCGAGACAAATGTGTGCTTCTCACATAGTGTCCCACGTTTTAGTCGCCAATAAAAAGAAAACTAAATAGAGCATCACAATAATCTTAACGCGATATATTAGGAAACTTTTCAGAATTACTTTTTATTATAAATAAGTGAAATAATATTGGAGTTAAATAAAAAGTTATTTCCTATTTGTTTTAATTTTTAAAGGCGATCCAAGTTTATATAACCAGGATCTTGTAAAAATAAGCTAGAAGCCACTGTATATACAGGGTTGTATGTATAACAGTACCCATGCCGGAGTCTTAAAGATTCCAAAATGAGAATAAGATTCTAAACCATTCACATATGTATACAATTTAAAGCAAATACAATGACAAAAAAATCATTCTGGTGGAAGATATTTTATATATATTAATATATATTTTATTTTTTATGTTGCTGAAAATAAACACATACATACATACATACATATGTATATAAAAAAGCTCTAACCTTGGTGAGCACGATTTATCACAAGCTCAAAAATGTTCGGACGAAGCTTGAGATGTAGCTGAAACTAAAAACGAAAAACATACCGATGAACCGTTTTATTAAAGCTTCTGCCAAGGAAATTTGTGCAGCTTTTAAAAAAGACGTTTGATGATCAAAATACTCTGATTTTGTATAAGTATTCGTAGAAATGATTAATTAGAATGTATATATGACAAATATTTCGATTCGAATATTGTAATGCATTAAAGATTACCTATTACCCAAAACGATGTGTCCGCTTAACCGCATATCTCCCTGCCCGAATGTTCATAATTTTATACTTAATTATCTTGCTGTTTTAAAAGATATGGTCTTGTAACTATTATAATCGCCTTTAGTAATTTTTAAGCGGATCAAGTTTTAAAATAGTATAAATCGGTCAATGACATTGGAATATATATTCGATATATCCGATATTAAGTAAATAATTTTCAAATTACTAAAGTCGGGAAACTATATCCTATATTTGTTACAATCGGATAAAATTAACATAGTTTTAGTTATTATCCGTTGTTTTTTAAATGTGATACTATCGTTACTATGACAGCTATAAGATGTAGTTAGCCAAATGCAAGACTTTCACATTTGATTAGTGCATACATATTGAAAGATATATTCGAAAGAATCATAGGTGTTTAACCAAACGTTTCATATAAAAAGACAGACAAATATGGATAGTTTCGCCCCAATTCCAAAACACTGTGCTCCACGCCGGATGTTTTGGTGTTATCGAAAGCACTGACTTTTTGGCAAGCGTTTTTGTTAATTGCACCCATAAAACATACTTAAAATATTACAAATCTTACTTATTTATTAAATTCTTTAATATTATGCATGTTAAGTTATTGAAATAAGCATTTTAGTAATTGTATATCCAAAACACCCATTGAACTTCCGCCGATTGATTTCGGTCCAAAACAATACAAAAACAAGTAATAAAGCTACAGTCGAGTGTGCTCGCTGTGAGATACCCGGTACAAAAATTTTCACTGCCCGAACAAACACTCCGTCGAATTAGAACAATCGTGAATTAAAAAAACTAATCGCAATGAAAAATGCGGTTTTTCGTCGTTTTAAGCTTAATATCCGAATATTCGATGACGCACCAGCACTCGTTCGTTCGCAGCCAACCTATAAAAGCGATTGGCTGCACTATATTATAAAAATATTGTCGCTTTTTAGAGCAAAAGTGTTAAAGATACATAGTAATTTATTTATTTATTTTATTTTTTTATATTTTATTTTATTTTTTCTCTCACTTTTATTCTGTTAATACATTAAATAAAAATAATAACATACAAAAATTTAAAGGAAAATGTTGAAAATTTCGCCTACTCTTGGAATCGAACCCTCGAAGTTTCCCATTTTATTGGCTGATAACTCCCAAGCTTATCATCCGATTTTACTCAAATTGTCAGATAACGACCGCACAATTCTATTTATGAAGGTAGTGTATTCATTTGAAGTTGAATTTTACGACTATAGCTTATATAACGTTTTTTATGACATATGGGGGCGGGAGTGGGCGTGGCCAAATTTTAAAACAAACTTTATCTACGTGCAATAGATTCCAATGTTGTCACTAAATTTGGTAACCCTAGCTCTTATAGTCTCTGAGATCTGTTGTTTCACACGGAGAGACAGACGAACAGACGGACAAGGTGAAATCGACTCGGCTGGTGACGCTTATGAAGAATATATATACTTTATAGGGTCGGAGATTTCTCCTTCTGCTTCCTTCATGTTACATACATACTCGGTTGGCACTAACTTAAAATACCCTTTGTTTTAAAATTCGGCCACGCCCACTCCCGCATTTAATAAGCTATGCTCGTTATTTTCGGGTAAAAGTTAATATTTGTACATTTGGCGACCTATATTTGTTATTTGAAGGGGAAGCTAATTCGAGGTCTTACCGGCTTAATTTCTCATACGTAAGTCAATAGTCGATTTTCTGCCAAGATCACACATAGATCTTATTGTACAGCGGGTTGTCCAGACATGTTTCGACCGATACCACATCGAGTCTCATCAGTGAACTTTGCTGTACACCAACAACTACCAACATTAGCGCCTATTTAAACAAACGCGTCGCTAAATTCAGTCTTAAGAATCGCAGCGGCCACTCGTGCGTTATCATTTTTCGGCTGTGCTAATGTTGGCGGCCAGAGGGGGGATGTTTGTTTTCTTCTCCTCTCTTGTGTGTGTCTTGGGCTTTGTCGCTTTTTGAGAGCTGCATCGAGCATTCGATAAGCGGGTGGCTGGTGTAAGCAGCTGATTGGCGTAAATGCATTTTATTAATGCGCTTAGACATCTGGGCCATTACCTATATTAAACACGAAGCGACCATTTTACTCAGTATGAAAATGCTTTCACAATTGTTGACCTAATTTGGGCAGAACTGAAATAATATGTATTAACTGAAAAAAGGAGACAAACTTAAAAAGCCAGTAAATAAATATTAAAAAAAAGTCTTTAATTTGGCGGGCTTTAAACTCAGACCTTTCTTACATAAAATCGTTTGCCCAATGCTGAGAGCTCTAGGCTCTGCCGTATATTACGTAATTAACAGAGATTGTCACATCTAATAGATTCCATATTTTCTAAATGAAAATACGATTTTTTATTTATATTTTATATCTGAAAGAAAAAAGAGATCGACTGTTAAAAAAAAAAAAAAAAAATGGCACCTAATACGCAGAGCAGAACGAGCATGAGCAAGAAATGATAAAAAATAACAAAATGTATTTTCAGACATTTCTTGCATTAAAAACGTTTGCCTAGCGCTGAGACCTCTTGGCTATGCATAGGAGCTAGTTTTTTAAGAAGTATCGAAGTAGTATCATAATGTATGTATTATTTCAAATTGATCTTTAGCACAATAGTTTAGGTACCGGATATCTCCCAGTCGAGCACTCGACTGTAGCTTTCATACTTGTTATGTGTCGTGTTAAAAAATTTCGCTTTGGTCTAGAAGACGATTTCTTGTCATAAAGTCGAATATAATAGTAAAATATTATATTTTGATACAAAATTCTTAAGCCTCATATATTATAAGCATAAAAAATAAAAACAAAAAATTTCCGGCCTCATTAACACTTATTACAACTTAGTGCCCAATCCGACTATATAAAGTATCAAATAAAAACACATCTTAACGAGGTGAGATTAAAGTGACGATGGCACATTCAACTCCAAAAATTTCTGATACCAAATTTTGTGACGATTAATAGTTATTTAAACAAAAATATTTAAAAAGTTTTTAATTAGTTTCAAAATCGGCACGCTGCCTGTTTTGCCTTTTTAAATTTTTCAGCTAAGTGCCGATTTTGAAACTAATTAAAAACTTGTTAAATATTTTTGTTTAA